>VDFB02084783.1:0-26944 GCA_007258455.2 Sequoia sempervirens
TTTTATATTCTATTATGCTCTTTCAAGCAATGTGCCTACCGACAACAATACTTGGTTGATTGATAGTGGTGCCTCTTGCCACATCACCGGATTTAGAGAGCATCTAACTGATTTGGTGGAGACTCTAGTGTTCAATTAATCATTGGAGATGATGCTAGTTATTCTGTGAAAGGAGTTGGGACCTCCTCTCTCCACTTGGATTCTAACATTACCTTGCAGTTGAGTGATGTCCTATTTGTTTTGGGCATCAAGCGGAATCTTGTCTCGATCTCAACATTGGAAGACAAGGGATACCAAGTTGCATTTTCATAAGGGAAAGTTCTTGCATGGCAAAAGAACTCAAGTATCAAGACTGCTCATGTGATCGGAGTTCGTCATGAATGCCTCTATAGACTTTGCACTCGCCCTCTTCAGGCTCTATTGCATGATTCTTCAAGTTCATGTGAACTTTGGCATCGGAGATTGGCTCACCTTCACTTTCGATCACTACCTACCGTGGAGAAGATGGTCACAGGTCTTTCACACTTCAACCAAGAGCATGAAGGTACTTGCAAAGGCTGCACTTTGGGTAAGAATACAAAAGGTCCATTTCATAGTAGTGAAAGTAGATCCAAATGTACTCTAGATCTTATTTATTCTGATTTATGTGGTCCAATGTCTATTGCTTCTTCGAGTGGTTTCTTGTATTACATTATTTTTATTGATGTCTACTCTAGAAAGACTTGGATTTATTTCATGAAATCTAAAGAATTTGAGGAGGTATTAGAGAGGTTCGAAGAATTCAAAGCTCAGGTGGAGAACTTGTCCGGGAAGAGGATCAAGGTTTTGAGATCCGATAACGGAGGAGAGTACACTTCTGGCAGCTTCCGCAACTTTTGTATTGAAGCAAGGATTAAGAGGGAGTTCAATGTCCCTTAAAATCCTCAACAAAACGATGTTGATGAAAGGAAGAATAGAGCTATTGTAGAAGTAGCCAAAGCCATGATTCATGACCAAGATATGCTAACCTTCCTTTGGGTGGAAGCATCTAGGACAGCAGTCTATGTTCAGAATAGAAGTCCTCACTACATTCTGGAGAACATGACTCCCGAAGAAGCATTCACAGGGGTAAAGTTAGAAGTAAGTCACTTGAGGATCTTTGGTTGTCCTGTATATGTTCATGTACCTAAGGACAAAAGGACAAAGATGGAACCTTCTGGCTGTTGTGACCTTTTCACACATCGCCCCATTGCAAATGGGGACTCTTCGTTTTTTTTCTTTTGCTTTTTTCCTTGGCGTCGCAATTGCTTATCACCAGTCTTTTTGCAATGAGGAGTTTGAGTTTTGAATGGTCCCCTGAGTCAAGCAAATGAGTTTTAGCCTGGATCACTGTGCAAACGTCGCCATCACGCTTAGAGGGCCTGGGAGACGAAGATCGACTGTCATTTCGGTCAATTCCGACACCTCCTAGTTTTTAGGGTTTTTCACTTTGGCCCCTATTTTTTAGGACCTACTTTTTTGGCACTTTTGGGCAATTCTGAGATCCCTATTTTTTAGGGTCTATTTTTGGAAAGTTGCTATTTTTGGAAAATTTCTATTTTTAGAAAGTTTCTATATTTGGAAAGGGCTAGAGTTTCAAAAATCCACTCAGAAGTTCGAAAAGATCAACGAAACTCTCAGAAAATCGATTCGAATTTTTTTTGAAATCTTGGTAAAATTCTGGAAAATCACAGAAAAAAGTTCAAAAATCTGGAAAATTTGCTTGAAAATGGTGAAAAATCTGGTGAAAATCACAGAGAATTCTGGAAAAATCACATAAAAATGGTGAAAAAATTGAAAAACCAGTCATCAAATTATCAAAAATTGATAGAAATCTGGGAAATCCATGAAAAATCTGGAAAATCTGAAGGATCTGAGTAATCATGGCGAGTTGGTGACTGAGATTCATGGTGAATATTGCCTATGTATAGAGGAAGTCCATGGTGAAAGCTTCAGCCTTAGCCAAATGGTCAATGGCAATGAAAAGAAGCAAGTCCGCCCTTGTGTGGCTGGGTAAAAATTGGCAATGGCAACCAATCTGCTGAAGTCCGCCCTTGAGAAAAGCTTCAATGGCCAGATGAAAGCTGAAGTCCGCCTTGAGCTAGAAAGGAAATGGCAAAGAACTTAATGGAGTCCACCCTCCAATGGCAAGGCCATGAGTAAAGTCCGCCCTAAGTCAAATGAAGCAATGGCAACAAATTTAAGGAAGTTCGCCTTGGAAAAGATGGAATGGCTTGAATGGAGCTGAAGTCCGCCCTGTCCATGTGCTAAGATGGCAAGCCAAGTGCCTAAGTCCGCCCCATGTCTAAACATTGAATGGCAAGCCACATGTCAAAGTCCGCCCTTGTGTGGCAATAAAAGAGGTAAAGTCCGCCTTGGACAGAGTGTGGATGGCAAAGAAACAAGGCAAGTCCGCCTTGGACATAAAAGAAATGGCAAGGAAAACCATGAAGTCCGCCTTGGACAAAATGTAGATGGCAAGGAAAGGGATGAAGTCCGCCTTAGCCAAGAGATTAAGTGGCATCAAAAAGGCTGAAGTCCGCCCTTGAAAAAGGAAATTTGTCTAAGGCATAGCTAAGAAAAAGCTTGAATGGCTAGCAAATAAAGGAAGTCCGCCCAGCCACATCTTGAATGGCATGCAAATAGCCTAAGTCCGCCCCAAAGAAAAGGTTGAATGGCAAAGAAAAGAAGGAAGTCCGCCATGCTTAGAAGAGTGAAAATTTCAAAATTTTGCCTAAGTCTAAACCTTTGACAAATCAAAAAATACATGTTTGACACTTTAAAAATTTCGCCATGCTTGAAAAGAAGGAAAATTTGCCTAAGTCCAAATCCAAAGTGTCTAGGAAGATGAAATGAATTTTGGCTAGAAAAAAATTTTGGAAAAAGTAAATGGCCAAATAAAATTGGACGTGGCAAAATAATTTTGGACACGAAGCAAATTTATGGCCAAATAAAGTTGGACGTGGCCAGATAAATTTTGGAAAAAGGCAAGAAAATATGGCCAAATAAATTGGACGGAAAGAAAATTAAAAGCTTGAAAATGAAATTTGTAAAAATCTTTCAAAGCTTATCTTGAAAAGTTATCTAAAATAAATTCGTTTTGTTTTATTGCAAGTGGATGACTACACAAGGCGAGGAAAATGGAAAAGGAAGTGTAAAGTCCGACTGGAAGGGAGATGAAAGAGAACTTGGGGAGTCCACCATTGCACATTGCAAGACCAACAAGAGGTTCGCCAAGAATTTGGCATCATTGAAGACAAATCCACCTGTGAGGTTTATTCGAGCACAAAAATGGCCAAAATCTTAGTAGCCAAAATTTGGCTAAGTATGGAAATTCTCCACAGAAAAGTGCCAATTTCCTCCATTGTGGAGAAAACACAAGGAAGTTCCTCTCCAAATTCAAGGCACTTGAAGAAATTCCAAAGCCATCCGGAAAGAAAGACTTAATGGCTTCAAGTCTAAATAGGTGCTCCAAGGCGAGGAGGGAAGAAGAAGCCAAAGTAATCCAAGATCAAAGTGCAAAGGACAAAATCATTAGCAGGAAAAAATATTCTAAGGCAAGAACATGGGAAAAGGACAAAGTGACCAAGGAAGAAATCCAACACGTTGAGGTGGTGCCTCGTCATCTTCCGACCAATCAAATTGTTCCAAATCAACATGCAACAACTTTCTATTTTATCTGTTGGTTCATATTTGGTAAAAAGGACAAGTGTCCTCGAATGAAGTTTTCTCATTGGTCGAGGGGTAGCAAACCCTAATTAGGGTTTTATTCTGTAATCTCGGCCGTTGATTCCAAATTAATCTTGGCCATTGAATTGTAATTGGGGAGCCTATAAATTGAGCTCACCCCCTCATTTGTAAAGCATGGGAGCATGTTGCAAAACATGTTGAGATAAGCAACTGTTGTAAGATTGCCAAAGTAATAAGTAATGCATGCATTGTTCTGATGGTGATTACTTCTCTTATTTTGGAGTTGTCATGGTTCTTATCCCTCGTCATAGTTTAGATTTCTTTTCATGTATGTTAGATGAATGCAAGATTTGATAAGTATTGATTTGTGGTGAAACTTTTGCTCATACTTTCTTTGAATGGATGATTTTCATTCAATGCGTAAAGTTAGCCTGAGCTTATTTTGTGGATGCTTAACTTCTTTCTGGATAATTATTGTTCGATTTGATGGTAGTTATTCATGACATGAAAATCATAAGCACATTCCCTTGAAGATTGCACCCTCTTTGTGTAGTTGTCGTTGAGCGTGGCGAAGCAAAGCGTGGTTATTGGTTCCACCAAGTCAATACCGTCTCTTGAATTCTTAGGAGTAGATTAAAACTTCTGAACCTTTATCTCCTTTTTCAGTTTGTTTGATCCATGACCCAAGCAATAGAGCTTCATTGTCTAGACCTTCATTGTGAATTGAACAAGCCTAGCGTAAGTCCCTTTGTGTTACCAGCATAATCACATCAAACCACAGAGCTCATCCGCATTCATCTTAAACATTGGAATTGCCGTATGATCTTACTTGCAATCTTAGCATACGAGGTAGTTTTTCAAGAGGGGATAGAGCGTCTTTGGACTCTTTATTCTAGAATGTTTGCTGTGTCATAAAACACGCATCAACACTGGCAAGAAGGGAATATTTGTAGGTTACAATGAGACATCAAAAGCCTACAGAATCTACATTCCGGATCAGAAGTTGATTGAGATCAATAGGGATGTTACATTTGAAGACGATGTTGCATTCAGGAGATTCAAGGGCACTCACATGGAGATAGATAATGAAGAGTCTCCTTAGGATATGGATGTTGACCATGCTCCTGAGATTCAGAGGGACGCTCCTGAACCAAAAGAAGATGATGATCCAATCAGATGATGATCCAATCAAGCCCTTGGAACCTACTAATGGGCCTACAAATATTGTGATTAGTCATAAGAGACCTCTTTGGGCTAGGCAAACAATGCAGGAGGCAGAAAGGTTTGTAGCACCAAGAGGAACATTCAGAGAAAGCAAAAGACCTCACAAGTTTTCCAGCTATGTTGCATTGATGAATCAGATTATTGAGTCCGACCCTTCCAGTGTTGAGGAAGCTTCTAGTCAACAGGTTTGGAGAGATGCTATGGCTAAGGAGTATCAATCCATCCTTAAGAATGATGTTTGGGACATCGTACCTAGACCTGAAGGCAAATTTGTGGTATCTTGTAAATGGCTCTTCAAGATCAAGCATGCGGCTAATGGGAGCATTGAGAAGTACAAGGCTAGGTTTGTGGCTAGAGGATTCTCACAGAAAGAGGGAGTTGACTATGAGGAAATATTTGCTCCAGTTGGTCGCTATACTTTTGTCAGGACCATCATTGCTATTGTTGTAGCTAAAGGATGGAAGATTCACCAGATAGACATGAAGGCAGCATTTCTGAATGGTGTAATTGAGGAAGAGGTATATATCGAGCAACCTGATGGCTTTGAGGTACATGGGAAGGAGTCTCATGTTTGCAGGCTAAAGAAGGCTTTGTATGGCCTTAAGCAAGCTCCTCGTGCATGGTACGAAAGAATTGATCGTTATCTGTCAAGCTTGGGCTTCTCCAAGAACGATGTTGATTCTAACCTTTACTTCAAGGTAATTGATGGCGAATCATTAATCTTGGTTCTCTATGTTGATGATCTAATTCTTACTGGAGAAGATCACCTCATTCTCAAATGCAAGGAGTTAGCTTCTGAGTTTGAAATGAAGGATCTTGGTCTCATGCATTACTTCCTTGGCTTAGAAGTATGGTAGAAGCCAAATGAGATGATTCTAAGTCAAGGGAAATATACTATTGATATTCTGAAGAGGTTTAGTATGTTGGATTGCAAATCCATGTCTACGCCTATGGAGACCAACTTGCGTAAATTGAAAGAGGTTGCAGCTACTTCAGATCTGGTGGATTCCACGATGTACAGGCAATTGATTGGATCGTTGATGTATCTAGTCAATACTAGACCGGATATTTGCTATGCAGTGAGTGCACTTAGTCAGTTCATGTGTGAACCAAGGCAAACAAATCTAGTTGCAGCGAAGCATATCCTGAAATACTTACGTGGCACAGTTGGATATGGCTTGAGATATTTTTTAGGTGTGAACTTGGAGCTGCATGGTTATACTTATTCTGATTGGGCAGGGTGTGTTACTGATTGGAAGAGCACCTCTGGATGTTGCTTCAGCTTGGGTCTGCGATGATATCCTAGTCTAGCAAGAAGCAGTCTTCTATGGCACTGAGCACAGCCAAGGCCGAGTATATTGCAGCTTGTGTGGCAGCTCGAGAAGCAGTGTGGCTTCGAAAGCTCCTTGCAGAATTGTTTGGTCAATCAATGGAGCCTACTATCATTCATTGTGATAACCAAAGTTGTGTGAAGCTTTTTGTCAACCCTGTGTTTCATGACAGAACTAAGCATGTTGAGATCAAATACCACTATATCAGAGATATGGTATTGAGCAAGGCAATCCAATTGAGGTATATCAACACTGATGAGCAAACGGCAGACATTCTCACCAAGCCTCTCTCCAGGATAAAGTTTGTGTACTTTCGAGACAAGCTTGGTATGGTGGAGAATCAAGCCCTAGTTGAGAAGGAGTCTCAGCATCAGTGATCCTCTTTAATGCATTTCTCTTTGAGAGAGATTTGAGGTGCAAGCCCTTGTTAATGCATTTCTCTTTAAGATTTGAGGTTAAAGCCCTTGTTTCCACCCTCTAGGAGAGCCAAGCTGGCTCTCATTTGTGTGACTCCATGACAACATCATGTGAGAGACTCTGTGATGATTTTCTTTTACTTGTGTTTTCACCCTCTAGGAGAGCCATGGTGAATGTCACGGTGAGGTGACAACATCACATTGAGTGATCAGCACTTGTACATACCATCCATGGGAGTAGCCATGATGGTTGATATCACGGTGAGGTGATATCTCTCCTTTCCATCCATGGGAGTAGCCATGATGGTTGACATCACAGTGAGGTGATATTTCTTTCTATTCCACACATGGGATGAGCCATTGTGGTTGACATCACAATGAGGTGATATGACTTATGCAGCTGGAAGTATTTCTCCCTAGCTGAAAGGGAGTGTTGATGTTATAGCAGCTTCGGGCTCATTCTTCCAACCTCGAATGAAGACATAAATTCATATAGCCTAACGACTATTCATTTATTGAGATAATTAAGTGAAGAGGCGCTTCACTTGGCAACATTACTTTTCTCTCTTGGCCGACCTTTGTATTTTTATCTTGGCTCATCTTCATTGTAATTCACAATTATTATTTGTAATTATTCTTTTCTTATCTGACCAACCTCGATCTTGAAGAGGTGCGACCTCTCTATTGATATGTATTTATATGAGGTCATTTCCACTCATTTGGACATCAAGCAAGTTCGTTCATTCCTTCTTCACAAGTGTGAATTCTCTAGGAGCAGATTGTGAATTCTCTAAGTGCAGATTGAAGGTCAAGTAAGAGCAGATAACTTGTTACTTATGACTGCCATTGCTGGTGCTGAATATTGGCCTAGTGGTTGGCCACATTGTAAAGTGTATTATTGCCATTGCTTATATATATAAGAGAGATAATTGTTGCTGGGTTTTTCTCCCTCAAGTGGAGGGTTTTCCCAGGGTATCTGTTGTGTTATTGTGTCTGATTTTGAATTAATTTTCTGTACTTTATATCTGATCGTAAATCTAACACTTTATTCGTAATGTCTGTTATTTTCTTCCATTGGTATCAGTGCTTTTTCAAACATATATATATATATATATATATATATAAGGGGTGTTCTTACATACACTAAAACTGTGAATAGAGTCATTTGTCTAGAAAATAATGACCACACTGATAATGTTTTGAAGGTTGTAATGTCCCTCTTCATTGATTATTAAAAAATGGAATAATTTTGTAATCTTTATTTCCCGAGATTAGAAAATATATCTTTGCAAGGGAAAAGGTGATAATTAAATAAAAAGTGGAACGAACTTTAGTTTACCAAATTTATTTAATTATTTACTTATGGTGGGGGCCACTCAAGCGTGTACGCGTTTATTTCCGGCATTTGATACATTTAAAAATACCAAGGTTGATTTAATCTATTATTGATGCATTTTCGGTGAAGATGAGCTCGGGGATTTTTTCCAGAATAGAAAGAATGTTGCGATTGGAGGAAGTAAGACTTTTTGGGTAGTGATGTTTGGACAACTTCAATGTTTAAAGAGGCCCGAGCACAGCAGAAAACGTATTTTGGAAAGTAATTTTGATTTTTAACTCTCTTGCCGAGTGTGAAGAAACTTCATCAGGACGCAGCCCCTGAATTAGATTGGGATGAAAACCCCAATCTTGTTTGATTCTATCCTTGAAGGTGCGGGTAATACTGTGAAGAGCATCACGTCAAAGTTGTTGAGGGTATTCTGGAAGGATGGCGGCATAATCCAGTTGTTTTGAAAATGACAGGGATTCATAGAAGCAGAGTCGCCATCTGAGAAGTAGTTCCTGAAGGTGTTGAGACGTCTGGAGGTATGGAAAGATGGATTCAGGAGGAGTGTCCAGAGGTATTGCTGAACTGCTGCATCTAGAGCTAGAGACGTGTGTTTTCAAAACATTCATTCCTAAGATCTGCATGGAGATTGGAGGTGTGTTGTTGTAGTGAAGGCATGTTGTAGTGAAGGCGTTGAGAAATCTTCAATCTATGTTACAAGCTTGAGAACTTCTGAAGGCGTCCAGAGTGCTCTGTAATCCAGGTTGGCACTGCTCCAAGTTTTCTAAAAGTTTGTCATTTCTAGGCACTGTATTTGAGAATATTGATAGGTAGAATGATAATCAGCTATGATTTTATTTCTATGCATATATATATAAGGTGCTATGTAAATCAGAGATAGTCCCAAACTAAATAAATTGTGGTAGATATTTTGGGATTCATTTTGTTTACATGCATGTTCATGAGTTTGTATGTTACACAACGAAAGTTTTGAATGCATTTGCAAAGCAAAATTCTCAAACAAACCCAAAACTTGTACATACAACTTCATACTACTGGGAAAGTTCATTTTAGTGGTATCAAAGCCTAGATACCTGCCAGCTTGTCGAGATTTTATATTTGCATGTCACATAGGTATTTCACCTGAAGTAAGTCCGGGCAACAGGAAGGAGTGGATAGTTATGCAGCTCAAGCTGAGATGGGTGAAAGAAGAGGGGAAAGCCCACCAAGAAATTTGAATGCACAGCTTGATAATTTCTTGACCACATTTGCCCAACAACAACAGCAAATGTTGCAAAAATTCCAAGACCACATGATCATAGCCATGGGTCAATTGAGAATGGATCGTTCTAGATTGAGAAGATCAAGTAGTGCACCCAACAGAAGTGATGCAGGACGAGGAAATCAGGATAGGGCTGCTTCTAATGTGGTGAGGACAGCTGATACAAGGTCTAATCGACCATTATGTCCCACATTCCTACCCCACCGGATTGAAAGAGAAGCAATTCCAGAGGAAGAGGAAGCAAAAACACACATTACAGATGATGTTATGGTAGCCCATGCTAAATACATGAACCTTCCAGCAAACGTAAGGCAGTTAACGAACTTAAATCAGTTCATGAATCAACGGAAGGACAAGGTTAGATACTACCAGGAAAGGTAAGATAGGCGACCTAGGGAGCAGGTTAGACAGGGCACTCAACCAGTGGAATATAAGGATGCACTGAATAAGATTTCTATACCAATATTTGATGGAACTGGTAAGATAACAGCAAGGTCATGGGTTCACAAGTTAGACACATTTTTAGCACTCAAACCCATGGAAAAAGATAATGGAATACAATTTGCTACCATGCACCTTGAGGGAGTGGCATACGACTGGTGGCACCATGGTTTGATATCCCAAAATCATGCCATGATACACTCTTATGAAGAGTTTGTTAATAGGCTAGTTACTCACTTCAACAGGAAAGATATAGAAGTCTATTATAGGGAGTTGGCCCAACTGAAGCAGGTGGGACATGTGGAAATATACATCAATGAATTCCAAAAAAAATTCGTCATGGTTCCTGACATGTCCCAAAAGAGAGTCACAATGCTATTTGTAGAAGGCTTAAGCGACAAACTGAAAGGATTGGTTAAGGCTCACGAGCCTACTACATTAGATGATGCTATTGGGTTAGCCCTTGACTTGGAGGTCACACCTCCATTTCAGCAACCAAAAAAAAATTTCAGCCCTTGGAAACCAAACAAAAAAGGTTTCAATCAGCAGAAAAACATCCCACCAAAATCTGACCCAGAGTCTAGAAATGAGCTACGGAGGAAACAATTATGTTTTTACTGTAAGGAGCCATGGAACCGTGATCATCGTTGCCTTGGACAAGGCAAAGTACATCTAATTGAAGTCATGTCTGACGAGGAAGAACCAGATGAGCAAGAAGCTTGCGTGGGAGGTGATAGTGAACAAGAGGATCAGCCATAGATAGAACTGGAAGATACCCCAGTCAGAGAAACTCATCGCATTGCTACTTTATCTGGAGTGCCTCACAGACATCCTTTCCAACTAATGAGGGTTTGCTTGGTTAATAGCGGGGCCACACACAACTTTATTGATGAGGGTTTGGTAATGAGGCGTGGGCTTCAGACTGAGGAGTTTCCAGGATTCAATGTTATAGTTGTTGATGGTTTCCCATTGACTTGCAGTACAGTAGTACCTCAGTTGAGTATACAGATTGGTGACTACACATTGACAGGTGATTTCTATGTACTGGGGCTCAAAAATTTAGATGCAATTTTGGGATTGGACTGGTTAGAATCCCTTGAACGTTATGTTCAACACTTCAAGCAAATGCAGCTGGAATTTATGGTGGATGGGAAAAAGATGATACTGAAAGCAATGTCAAACATTGGCCCACAGGTGGTGTCGGCTAGAAGGATGGAAGCTCTCTTTAGACAATGGCCCACGGGGGGTGTCGGCTAGAAGGATAGAAGCTCTCTTTAGACATGGTGATGTTGATTGGGCCACTCAGTGCTTCATCTCCACCAAGTATACTACCAGCAGCAAATCTCAATGCCATGTAGATATACAGACGGTGCTAGATAAGCATAGTTTAGTTTTTGGTGACAAACCTCCTGGACGCCCACCTGATCGAGGGTTTGAACATGTGATCGAATTGGAGGGAGGGCGCAAAACCAGTTATCACTACGCCCTACAGACACCCTCGGCACTTTAAGGAGGAAATAGAGAAGGCAATTAAGGAACTACTTGGTATGGGACATATATGGCCAAGCTCGAGCCCTTTTGCATCATCTGTGGTTTTGGTTAAGAAGAACGATGGGACTATGTGCATGTGCATAGACAACAGGGCGCTTAATAAGAAGACTATTAAAAACAGATACCCAATACCCAAGATCGAGGAGCTGATATATGAACTACACGGGGCCATGTACTTCTCTAAAATCGATCTGCACTCTGGATACCATCAGATAAGGGTTAGAGAGGAGGATATCCATAAGACCGCCTTCCGATGTCACTACGTGAAAGATGAATATGATAATCGATGATATGAATGACCAGCCAGCATCGCATATATATACACAAAAGAAGGAAGGATCGCGTCCTTTCTAAACAAGGAGGTCGGCCTCAAATCAAATTGTATCTTCTCCAAGAATCGTGTCTCTTTGAAAACATGATGTCGGCCTTGATCAACTTGTGTCTCTTCAAAGGTGGCAGATGAAAGCAAGTCGGCTCAATACATTTAATTAAATATTAAATAATAATAATCCAAATGAGGTACCTCCTCATTAATGGAAGCCATTATAAATTAAATAGCCTATGGCTATCATTTAATTTATTCTCCAAATGCAAAGGAGTTCGGGTTGGAAGAGTCCCGACGTTGTAATAACATCAACACTCCTTCTTAGCTAGGGAGGATACTTCCAGCTGTATAAGACATATCACGTCATCATGATGTCAACCACCATGGCTACTCCCATATGTGGAAAGCAACATATCACCTCATCGTGATATCAACCACCATGGCTACTCCCATGTATGGCAAAACATATGTGCACAAGTGCACATCACGGAATCACTCAACGTGATGTCATCTCATCATGACGTTCACCATAGCTGCTCCCAAAGAGTGAAAAGCACAAGTACAAGAAAATCATCACGAACTCTCTCATGTGATGTTGTCATGGAGTCACTCAACATGACATCCACCATAGCTACTCCCAGAGAGTGGAAACAAGGGCTTTCACCTCAAATTTCTCTCACAGAGAAAGATGCATTAAACAAGGGCTTACACCTCAAATCTCTCTCACAAAGAGAAATGCATTAACAAGGGCTTGCACCTCAAATCTCTCTCACAGAGAGAAATGCATTAAAGAAGATCATTGATGCTGAGACTCCCTCTCAGGTAGGGCTTCATTCTCCACAATACCAAGCTTGTCTCGAAAGTACACAAACTTTATTCTGGATAGAGGCTTGGTGAGAATATCTATCGTCTACTCATCAATGCCGATATACTTCAACTGGATCACTTTCCTCAATACCATATCTCTGATATAGTGGTATTTGACTCAACATGTTTAGTTCTATCATGAAACATTGGATTGACATAAAGCTTCACACAGCTTTGATTATCACAATGAATGACAGTCGGCTCCAATAATTGTCCAAACAATCCTACAAGGAGCTTCCGAAGCCACACTGCTTCTCGAGTTGCCACACACACTATGATATACTCAGCCTCTACGGTGCTAAGTGCCATTGAAGACTGCTTCCTGCTACACCAAGATATCATCGCAGACCCCAAACTAAAGCAACATCCAGAGGTGCTCTTCCGATCAGTGACACACCCTACCCAATCAGAATCAGAATATCCATGCAGCTTCAAGTCCACATCAGAAGAATATCTCAAGCCATACCCAACTGTGCCATGCAAGTTGTTATCTCTCAAAAACGCAGGTTTAAACCACGAAAGGTTGCCAAGCTTTCACAACGTTTTAGGGTAACAGAACAAGGTTTGAAAGAATTAAACCTTCTACTCTCCAGGTACTGCTAGACCTAGGCGGGTGTACCTATAATAAATGAAGTAAACTTGACTATTGATCTTATCTTCATGCCATGATTTGTCCAAGATGGCAAATTGAAATGGACAAAATAAAACAAATTTGGTATATATTGTATACCAGCATTCAAAACTAACCCTAAAATGCTCAGTTAACAAATGTAAAAAGTATGAATAAAACTAAATGATGAAAACGGTGAGACCAGTGCCTTATATAATATACGGAGTCAAATAAAATCATAGACAACTGACTTCTTTCTGGATTCATTCAAATTGTTTGGCATATTTATTTATAACCAGTATAAAAATGCAAGGCTGTGATTATTGAGTTCTTCTTACTGATCTAAATGAAATTCCCTGATTACTGTGATTAATCAAAAGGATTTAATCCTTCCTTGAAAGAACCTATCAACCAATCACACAGATACGGAAAATACGTACTGATAAACCAGACATAAACTTGTTATGTTGATCTAAATAACCAAGAAACATCAATTTTAGAGACAACTCAAATAATTCTTTCAATAGGCACAACACAACAATTGACACCAGAATTCGCCAGCAAATTAGATGATTTTCATTGATATTTCCATGGCTTCAAAACATACAGCATAGTCTCAACCCCGTGAAACATGGTGTTCCACCGTATTCTCTATTCTCTATCCTATTCTACCTATATTTTCATATTGTTTTCAAAATAGACATTTATACATTGAGAATATGAAAGGACGCATCCTTTCGGAAATAGAAAATACAAATTATAAAACATAAGACAGAGAATAATTAGGCTCTATTTAGCCACAAGTGAGTCTTGTTGAGGTGGTCCAAATAATCCTGGCGCTCATACGTGTCCGCATCACCAACGGCATTCCGGACCGTAACTTCCATCTTGACCATTTCCTCACTTTGCTTACTCACTTCTTCCAATGCTGTATCATCTGCAGAAGCTACCTTCATGATTTCATTCAGCATTGACAAATACATTAGGGCACACCAATTTCCCTATGAACTTACATTTGTCATCCAGCTTGTCTACTTCTGCCCTAAGTTGTGCGGACCTTCTAGCTTTAGGCCCCGAACCAGGTAATTGATCAATAAGGTCTTGGTTTAGCTTCCTTTCAGTGCCTTCATGCTCTGTATCAGTCTTTTGTTTCTTTCCCTTCGACTGACTACTCTCACCAAGTTTTCTACCCTTACCCTTTCCAGAACCAGAAGACTCCATTTTTCAAGCTTACAGAATCAAAATATGAAAAACAGAAAAGCAATTACTTACAGTATTCTACTTGAGCTCCTCAGACTGAAAAATTGTCTTGGTTCTCTTGTTCAGCTCGCCAATTCACCAATAATCAATTCGGAAATGAGGAATTGATTAAAACACTACTGTCATTACTGTTTTATCCCATCGCGCCATTTATGAAGCACGAATGACGCCTCCTTTGAAACTGGCACTGTCGCATCAAATGTCCTTTCGATGAGAAAAATCCAAATATGGGGCGAAATCCCTTTTCAACGTTTATTTCATCATTCGCCAAGACACTCTTCGGTCTTACCGACACATGGAACCAACTTGATGACAAATGCTTCCGCTTTTCATGTCGCTTGTGACAATTCAACGTCGAGGAAATGTCTCATAGATATCATCCTGTTTCACCGAAAGTCTTTATCTACATTGGGTCGCCAAGACAAATTTGTACCCTTGCCGATACAATCTTCGTTTCACCCGCTTCGCTGTGACTTTCAAAGTTGGGGAGATGTTATGCAAATATCTTTGCATCTTACCGATATGTACTTTTCAATGTATTTTCATTCGCTAAAACAAAATCACCCTTTCACCGATGAATTCTCATTTCGGCATGTCCACCAAGTTTTCTCACCGAAGAAATAAACCCAACCATTGAAACAATACTTTCGGCAAAACAATGAACCTTCGGGAAAACTTTCACCGACACCAAATGTCCTACCGAAATCACTCCTCCAGATTGTACCTATTCGGCCAAAACTCACCCCGAACCATCTATCAGTATAATATTCATACTTTGGTGAAACTTATGCCAATAAGTTCTCCTCCCGGCGATGCATATCTCCATCAGCATAAGATTTGAATCGGCAAGACTCCATAGCTTCTCACCGACAGATTTGAAATACCTTTGAACTTAGTTCAGCCAAACAATAGCCCCTTCGCCTAGACCTTTCCCGATGCACATAAGTCTTACCAAAACATCTGTTTGCAAGTCAATCGATAAAACAAAATGATTTCGTTATGAGTTCATACCGATACCAATTAGTCTGGCCAAAACAACCCCTTTATGCATTAGTCGGTATGACATGTTGTCTTCGCCCTGACATTAGACCGATGCCCCAACATATGCCGATATACTTTTTTCAGGATGCCTGTCGGCAAGAAAAAATTAGTTCGCCGAAACATTTTCCCGAACACCTTTATCTTGAGCGATAAACTTCCACATGCACCGGTCGGCGAAACACACTGTATTCGCCATGACTTCACTCCAACAATGACTCCCCTTTGCCGAAATGATTCCTTTTGTCGCCAAAACAAGCAAATTGTCCCGCCAATAGTCTGCAACAAACATATATTAGTGAAAAATCAGGTCGGGGAGACTTTTACAATGTCTTGCCGATTCGGGTCTTTTAATGAAAAATGAAAGACTTGATGGATTCAATGGATTTTATGACAGAAAACAAGCAAGCCAATACAAAGGACTTTGATGCTTATAATGAGAACTCAATACTGGAACTTTTGGATGCAATAGAATGTAAAAATTTCAAAATTTTACAGTTCTAACACAAGTATCTCAGGATATCCGTTGCTGCAACTAGATGTATTTGCCTTGGTTCACACATGAACTAACTAAGTGCACTCACTGCATAGCAAATATCTGGTCTTGTATTGACTAGATACATCAACGATCCAATCAACTGCCTGTACATAGTAGGATCCACTAGATCTAACTAGCAGAAGCCTCTTTTAGCTTCTGCAAGTTGGTCTCCATAGGCGTAGACATGGATTTGCAATCCATCATACCAAATCTCTTCAAGATGTCAATTGTATACTTCCCTTGACTCAAAATGATCTCATCCGGCTTCTGCCATACTTCTAAACCAAGGAAGTAATGCATGTATTCAAGATCCTTCATTTCAAATTCAGAAGCTAACTCCTTGCATTTGATAATGAGGTGATCTTCTCCAGTAAGAATTAAATCATCAACATAGAGAACCAAGATTAATGCTTCACCACCAATTACCTTGAAGTACAGGTTTGAATCAGCATCGTTCTTGGAGAAGAACAAGCTCATTAGGTAACAATCAATTCTTTTGTACCAAGCACAAGGAGCCTACTTAAGGCTGTACAACGCCTTCTTCAGCCTACAAACATGAGACTCCTTCCCATGAATCTCAAAGCCATCAGGTTGCTCAATATATACCACTTCCTCGATTACACCATTCAGAAATGTTGTCTCCACATCCATCTGGTGTATCTTCCATCCTTTAGATGCTGCAATAGCAATGATGGTCCTGATGGATGTATAACGAGCAACTGGAGCAAAGGTTTCCTCATAGTCTACTCCCTCTTTCTAAGAGAATCCTCTAGCCACAAACCTAGCCTTGTACTTCTCAATGCTCCCATCAACCGCATGCTTGATCTTGAAGAGCCACTTAGAAGAAACAACAGATTTTCCTTCAGGTCTAGGTACAACGTCCCAAACATCATTCTTGATGATAGATTGATATTCTTCAGCCATAGCATCTCTCCATACTTGCTAACTTGATGCTTCCTCAACACTAGAAGGCTCGGATTCAATGATATGACTCATTAATGCAACATAGCTTGGAAACTGCTGAGGTCTTTTGCTTTCTCTGAATGTTCCTCTAGGAGCTACAAACTTTTCTGCCTCCTGCATTGTTTTCCTAGCCCATAGAGGTCTCCTCCGACCTATGACAATATCTCTTGGCCCATCAGTTGGTTCCAAAGGCTCAACTGGATCAATATCTTCTTCTGGTTCAGTAGACTCCCTCTAAATGTTCTTCGAAGAAACTGATCGCAATGACAACCTGAATAGGTTCTTCCTCTTCGAGAGATGTCTCCAACCACCAACTCAGTCCCATGGCTGCAAGCTATGACTCCATGCTTGATCATTTCTCCAGTCGGTATGACTTCCTCACAAGATGCCTCAACCTCTTCCTCTCTAAGCAATCTCTCATCACCCTCTTGCTCCTCGATTCGTCCTGGAAGCATTTTAGAGAGAGATTACTAATAGTTAAAAACTACTCTAAAGAAATACCAATACTAGAATAATACATGATTCACTATCCCAATGTTATAGCATGAATTAATAACTACATAAAAAAAAAAAATCATGAACATTATTCAAACATGAAATACTTATCTCTTTACACCCCAGATTTGACGAATACAGCTTCGAATTGATTTTTCTGCATACTCAGAAATTATATCAGATCTGCAATCTGTATACTCCTCTTTCTTTCACAGTCCACTCCATTTTAAGAAACACCATTCAGGAATGCGAATTTTGTTCAAAACTTCAGAATCAGCTCTTAATACGCATTGCAGCCAGTCGCATCTGATTAGTATTCTGGAAAATACTTGCAGCAAGAATTCTGTCAGCAACAGTAAATATTCTTTGATAGATATCACGAATCTCTTCAAGTCTCATATATAGCTTCAATCAGAAGTGATCTATATATAATGGCTTGTAGACTAAGTTGATGAACCTTCTTGGACTGCCGCATCACCTTGAAAAGGAACTCACCACAATAGTTGAATAGTCATTGGTTCATATAAATCATGACAGCTATAGAAGTGTTTCTCCCATCCTAGCCCGATGGCCACCCAGAATTCACATGATTTCCTATATGCCATGATATCCTTTTGAACAACAATAACTACTTAAAGGATGCTAACAGTTGGTGACTTCAGATTTTACCTTCCACCGCTACACCTTTATCGTCAATCACAAAGCTTGCGATATTAAATTTTAAATGCCCTAAAGCTTCTAACACAAGGCAATGTTAGGATCTTCAACTTCAAATTGTGCCTCTGATTTTTATTGATATTATTATTCAATACAAGAATGAACCTGACTCACACAAATTACGGATTACACTGCAAAACTTGAACGGTTCCTTCTTGATCTGGCATTAATAGAAAGAACAGCTCCTGATATAAATAATATGCTCACAAGATAATATTGTCTGCAATCGTAATTCAGAAACAGTCTTGACTAGAGCCAGAAGTCGTTCTTCACCAATACGCAGCGATCAAACAAGCCAGAGTTACCAACTCGAATATCTTCAAATTCGACTTATCTTAAACAAATATGATATGATCTTCTTTCAACCCGCTCTGATACCATGTTAGTTTTATGATCAGATATAAAACTCAGATTTTAATTCAAAATCGGAAACATAAACACAGCATGTACCCTGGAAAACCCTCCACTTGAGGGAGAAAAACCCAGCAACAATATATCACTTATATATTGAATATCAACAATGATCTTGCAATGAGCCTTGCTCAAACTGATCACAATTTGCCCTAATTTGCTGCTTGTAATTTTGTCAAACAGTTCATGTGCAACCTTGTAACTTGCTGATGTAGTGTTTCAGTTTGAAGTTGCTTGATAGAAATGAATACTAAGATTGATTTGAACACTCCTACAATACCACAATCTGATCTACATGCAATATGCAATTCTTTTTGGATTTTCTATGCAAATATATGAGAAACTAGGTATGCAATGTTTAGCTACAGCAAGTAGACATTATGTTAAACACTTGCCATGCATCATATCATTTACAATTTAATTGCAAGAACATCTATTGTAATCAGCAATTTATATCTCCACTATTATTGTGAATGCATCAATACAATGATAATAGCAAATGGCCAAGACTCTTGGCAAAGTACATATGAATAAATGCTTAGGTCTGATATAGACTGTCACCTACAGCCGTACTTCTTATTATGCAAATAAATGACATATAATATGCATGGAACAAACAATGGAACCTGGAAATGAAGTCGCCTATTGCTGCTGTTGAAGAAGCTAACAATACCATATCATAATATGCCTCCTTGTATGCAGATCGAACCGTGGACCAGTCGCTCCTGTTGCAGATGAAGTGGCAGATATAAAATAATTTGGAACCTTTGAGCACTTCAAATCACCTTCCAAAGGGTCGTCCCTCCTCCTCAAACCATGCGCCACCCTCCTTGAGTGAAATCGAAATTTATTGGAGGCTCCTCATGCAAAGTTGTAGCCCTTATATGCTGACATGATCTTCAGTTATGCTGATATGGAAAATCTGAATCTTGATCTCCTCCAAAAATACATCAAAATGAGAAGACCTCTCAACCAAAGAGAAACTCTATATTTCTCCACTAAACTTGCTTCCAAAATTGGCCCTTGGCCACAAATTTTGCCCAATGAAGTGACTGAAATATCACCTCCAATCTGCAACCCTTCAAGAGATATTTCACTCCCTCAGTTATGCTATCAATGGGAGTTTTCGTTCCCAAAGACAAAATGATTATCTGCAGACCACTTGGCTCCACAAATGCTCAAGAAGAAATCACCAATCAACAATTCATCAAATCTGGATGCTCAATGGTGAGACCTCAAGGTCTATTTATGCATTTCCTTTAGAGGTCGGCCTCAATAAAATAATATTATCTTTTTGACTTCTAGAAGATTCCAATATATTTTAATTATTTGCACTTTATAAAATATTAAAATATTATATTATTAATAAAGTGCATCTCAACATCAAATTATAAAATAAGGTTTCCATAAATAGAAATAATGATGAAATATGATGGAAACCTTACTCCAAACCAATACTGAGCTAAGTAATCTCCAAATGACTGCCGGCTGACTCTCTCACCATGCCTCATTAGCCTACGAGAGCCATTAATAGGCTAATCCTGCTAATATGTCAATGTCAACTAGAAGGGGACATTACAGATCTCTTTTACAATGAGGCCAAATGTAAGGCCAAGCAAAAGCACCACGACTTAATGCTCACACTGAATATAATATATCTTCTTGTTGATGATAAATTCTGCCTTCTTCAATACTTCGATCCGCACTTGAAGTATTCGCACTTGAAGACTCACGAATTATATAATGAACTGGAACTCGCACAGTGAAAGATGAATATGATAATCGATGATATGAATGACCAGCCAGCATACACAAAAGAAGGAAGGATCGTGTCCTTTCTAAACAAGGAGGTCGGCCTCAAATCAAATTGCATCTTCTCCAAGAATCGTGTCTCTTTGAAAACATGATGTCGGCCTTGATCAACTAGTGTCTCTTCAAAGGTGGTGGATGAAAGCAAGTTGGCTCAATACATTTAATTAAATATTAAATAATAATAATCCAAATGAGTAGCCTCATCATTAATCGAAGCCATTATAAATTAAATAGCCTATGGCTATCATTTAATTTATTCTTCAAATGCAAAGGAGATCGGGCTGGAAGAGAGTCTCGACACTGTAATAACATCAACAGACTGTACCTCCATTTCTCCTTCCAATAAAAATACAATCCTTTCATTCGAAGCTCTTCCTTGTCTTACTTTCAATTGAGGGAATGTGGAGGGAATGTCTTTGATTACCAATTTTTCTTATGGGAGGGTTGAGAATGTGTGCTCGAATGTAATGACCCGAGCTCCAGATCAATACATTTTTTATTTATTTCTTATTGAATTGACAAAGGTTGTCATCCAATATTATTAAAGCTAACCGAGTTCCAAATTATAAATGAAATAAACTTTGAATAATAAAGTTTGATTCAAATATTAATTTGATAATGGAAATTTGACAAGTAAATATAATAGCTTTTTCTGATTTATCAACTAAAAATCATGCATTAGTAAATACAAGATAATTATGTTATTAATTTGATTGTTGTCCCTGACTTGGTCTTTATATTCATGTGATTTCATACTTGGCGTTGTATCGGATTATTGCTGATTATACATGTGCACATTAGCCTAGTAAATGGTGGATTTACACCATATTTTACTAGACTGATCTTAGGCTCTTATGAGCATTTTCAGATCGAAGTTTTAGAATATCCAATTACAAGTCTTATATATCTCCTTTCTTCACACACCACTATCCTTTTTATATCCTTATGCCTTTCATGAAGGGAGGCAACCCTTGAATAGAGGCAACTTTTGAAATAGACATAACTATATGACTTTTCCCTTTCAAATGTTGCTTTTGATAACAACATAATAAATGTGAATTGTTCGCTGATCGTTGCTTGTTGTTTGTTATCATTCCTATAGCTTCAACCAAATCCTTTATTAATTTCGATACCATCTTCTTCCCTTGGAAAGTCCCTAGAAATTGAAAGTCGTTCAATAAACAATTCTCCACAAGCAGATCAGTAACTGATTTAACATCCTCTCTATTCAATCCCTAGTAGAACATCACCATAGGAATCACCCTCGAAGGCACGTGAATACACAAGATGGCAAGAGATTATTGTGGCTTCCTGGTCTCAGGGACTCGAACTAAGGACTTAGCCAATGACAAGGAAAATGTGTCGTTCGATGAGAGAGCAACCATGAAGAGTTTACTAGAATGGATCTTCACAGATCTTTAGATGATAGCATTAATTTGCTATGAATGAGACAAAGATTGGTGGTTGACAAAAAACCCAATACATATCATATAGCAGTGCTTCAATTTGGAGGATATCATCTAGAATGTATTAATAATAATGACGAAAGACAAAATGGTGGCCGCTATTTAATTTCCAAGCACCATAAATAAGCTCGGCTTCTAACCATATACATACTCCGTTGCCAATGATATGTCGCGATTATCCTTAACAATAAGATCACGATAAACATCAAGGAATTCCATGTCTGTGATAGAACCATCAATATCCAATAATATGAACCGCCTTTGATTAGGTAATGATTATGTAGTTCCCCTTTTAATATTTCAATCATAAATAATATTACTTTCTCCCAAAAAAAAGATAGGACATTACATTGAAGGTAGATTCTTTATAAAGATTTTGTCTTTGGTTGTTGCGACTTCTAACCTTAATGCTTTTTGGATTGCATCTTGGAGTGATGTAGGATCAAGAGCACCTACCAAGCCACAAATTGACTCTTTTCATCCCTCAAATACATGTATGAGCCTACCCTTTGGTAAAAACTGGCACCATAATTGAAATTTTTGGAAATTTCACTGCATATTCCTCTATTGAGCCTTGTTTTAATTGGGTCAACTCCTTGAAATTCTTTTTGGGATGTTTTTGATCAAAATGATCAATAAGTTGTTGTGTAAACTCCTCATAGGTTGCTATGTTTTGATGCCCTAGGGTGGCCATTCCATGGTGCCAACAATTGTGTGTAATCCCTTCTAAGTGTAGAATGGAAAATTAAATAGCATCCTCTCTAGTCATGGGGGCTAAAGGAAAAATATTTGTCAAGTTTTTGGACCCATGCCCATGCAGTGACCTTCCCCGATCCATCAAAATCGGGAAGTCATTTTACTCGCCCTTTGTCATAAATCTTTGTTGGGTTGCTTTCCTTCTCTTCTAGGAGCATTTCTTGTTTTTACATCACAATATTCTTTAAAAGGAATATGTCTCCTAAGGATAGGGTCAATTCTTGAATATGCTTCTATACATTCGTCAAATCATATGTCTCCTTAGGAAGCAACGTATCCATGGCTTGATTTCTAGGTATGAGAATCCTTGGTTTCAATCCATTCTAGGCAGATCTTTGTTTAGCGGTATTATTAGAGATAACTTTGCTCATAGGATGGATGTTCACGACTACCATTAATCTTGTTCAGAATTTTGAGGTTGACTCTCATGTTTGACCGTGGTGCAAATCTAATAAGCTATGTTCATTTCTATAAAATCTATTAATAATGGTGAAATGACAATTGATATTCAATATTCATTATTATGTATTTACAAAGGAGAGGAATACTCCTTATATAAAGAATTACAAGATGATGTTTCTAAAAAGAAACCATCATTAACTAAAGAGAACTAAAGCAGATAACAGAAAGCTACTAAAACAAACTAAAGCATAAACAAAACTTACTAAAAGCTAACTAAGTTAACTAAAAGTAAACTATCAACTTACTAAAGCTAAGATGACCATTAAATATTACAATAATACTTTAATACCCTCCCTTAATGGTCATCCTACTAACTAAACCAAGTTTATCCATGATCTTTCGGAAACATATCATTGGTGATTGATAGTTGGAGAAGCATAACCACCTTGCAATTACTGATCCTTTCCCGCAGAACAATCAAATCTAGACACCTTCACTCGAAAATTGTGAGATTCCTCTGCTTCCAGGTATTATAACTTTTCCCATTGAACCTCTGCGTACTTTCCAACATGGCGTTGGACAAAGCAGCCATCCCTCCCATTTTCCAAAAATGAGGTAACTCTGTGATCAGTTGGCATAAACTCTGGACAATCAGTTGGCACAACTCTCACGATTTTTCAAAAATTGTCTTAAAAAGAGGCTCAGTAATAGTAATATTTTTCAGAGTTAATCAAGAGATGGCATCTAGGCAAAGCCGAGGGCGAGCTAGGGCGGTCATGACCTAGCTTGTTTTTTCTACATTCTGCGAGCTCGTTCTTCGAGCGGGGGGGTTGTTTATGCGTGCAAGAAGGCCAAGGGTGGCCGTTAAACTTTCTTTCCTCCTTGCTGGTTCGTTTGGCTCCTAGTTTATGCATTTTTCCTGCGTTCTACTAGCCAGCGGCGTCGATCCTGGTTGAGGGACGTGGTGCTCCCTCTCATTGTTTCTGTGGGGGCCTCTTTCTCTTTATCGGGCCTTGTTCTCTTTATCACTTTGAACGTTTTATTCTTATCTATTGTTTTCTTCCTTTGTTTGCCCGGATTGGGGTTTGGAGTGGGCTCGGTTTCGTACAGCGGGGGTTTGCTTGGAGTTTTCTCGGTGTGGGATTTAATGTCTATGCATATGCCTTTGGACAAGGCAACTCGAGGGTCAACCATGGCTGGTGTTGATCCACGGGCCTCAAACCCGATTTCCTCTAGTGTGGATTTGACACAAAATGGTGTTCCTAAATTTTAGAAGGTGAATGGGCATTTGGAGAGGGCCCAAGAACGGTCGGTTTTAGTGATCCAATCGAAGTCGATGGCTAAAGATGTGGAATACTACAGCAATCATGTTTTAATTTGTAAATTTATGGGGATGAGGGTTTCTCTTCCATTTCTCAATAACTGGATCCACAAGACATGGAACCCGGAAGGAGACTTTGATATGTTGATGGCTGCAAATAACTTTTTTATGGTGGATTTCCCATGTATTTCTGATTGAAACAAGGTTTTTGAAGGTGGACAATATTTCTATAATCAAGTCGGTCTCTTCATAAAACCATGGCATGTTGGTTTTAACTAGGCGAAGGAGTTACCCTCTAGGGTCCAAGTTTGGGTTCATCTTCCTCAACTGTCGCTCGAATGTTGGAGAAGTGACATATTGCAGTCAATTGCTTTGTGGTTGGGAAAACCTATTGGTCCTTCTCAGCAAACTTTGAATAAGAGGATTTTTTCTTTTGTGCGGGTATGTGTAGAAATCGATTTGAGTCATCCATTGTCGGATTCAGTTGACATGACTATTGGTTCTTACTCCTAGACTCAGCCGTTAGATTATGAGAAGTTACCTTTCAGGTGTCGGCTATGTCATGAATATGGTCATCTTCAACGGAGGTGTCCCCGTGCTTCTAGTGCTGCTGGTACAAGTACTACTCAGTCTAATTCAAAGTCAGACAAGGGTGAGGCTCCCATGCAGTGGGAGGCAGCTGATAAAGAAGGATTTATTCCGGTTAAGTCTCATAATCATGGAAGGGGCCAAAAGAGATCCCTCAAGGATAGACAAGAGGAGGAAACCTTCAATAGATTTGTGGCGTTGGAGGATTTAGTTCAGGAGGAAGGGTTTCAAGTGGACTTGCAGGCAACTGTTGGTTCTTTTGCAGAGGATGTACCTGGGGACCAGCCTATTGTGATTCCCAGTTCAATTTAGCTTGGTGTGCAAGGTACTCAGATGGATACTGATTTGTCTCCTCCGACTCCTACTCAGAGTACATTAGGTTTGACACTGGAGGCTTCTGGTGGCTCCCCTGGTGTTGGTGGTATTCTCTCTGAGTTGCGGGGTACTTCTAATTTAGGTAAAAAGAAGTCTTCTTCCCTAACCTTGGGTTGCAACAAAAAACCCCCAAAAAAGGGGTTCTTGAGAAACCTCTTAAGGTTGGTAGAAAGAAGGATCAGGTAAAGGTTAAGCTAATCGACGAGATGTTGGTGGAGTTGGGTTCAGTGAAGACTGTTAATGCTCACTTCTCCCAACCTCAACGATGATCGTGCTTTCTTGGAATGTGAGGGGTATGAATAGCATCCCTAGACGAAAGGCTATTCGAGATCTGATTTGTATTCATTCTCCTGATGTGGTTTTCCTTCAAGAAACTAAGTTATCTATTGATAGTATGTTGAGTGTGGCTTCAAAAATTTGGGGTCGCGGGTAGTGTCAATGTGTTGGGGCACTTGGCAGCTATGGTGGGGTGGCCTGTTTATAGGATCCATGTAGAGTTAGTCCAATTTGGTGGTTTTCTTGCAAGGGCTCAATTTCTTGTGTTGCTTCTCATCTTGAGTCAAGGGAGAGAGTTCTTTTCTCTAACATTTATGCTTCGGTTAACTTTCAAGGTAAGGTTTGGTTGTGGGGCCATGTAAGATATGTGAGGTCTTTCGATCCTTATCTTCCTTGGATTTTGGCCAGGGATTTTAATGCTATCACTTCAATGGAGGAAAAGAGGGGAGGCACTTCTCGCCTGAAGCCTTCCTCAATGCTCTTGCAGGATAATATTGCTCTCTTGAATTTGGTTGACATCAGGCTTGTTAATGGGGTCTTTACCTGGAATAATAAGAGTGGGGAAGCTGCTATTTCAAAACATCTGTGAAATATGCCCCTTAATTTTTTCTTGGAATTTCCACAACACAAACCAGCACTACGCCAATAGATTACCATTAGCCTCCAAAATGATATTCAAATTAAATGCACTCAACACTAAGAATGTTCACCAAGATCCTTTGGAAGGCGAAGTGATAGCATATGGCGAAGGAAACTGAACAATAACTAGAAAGAAAATTACAACTGAATGTAAACAGACGGTGAACCAGCCATGAGAGATTTCCTCACTACCACTTATTCAGTGGGGGAAAGATTACAAAGCAAAACTAATTCATCCGTTACGGCGGGCATCCACTCATGAGTGGGAATTCGCTACTTTTCAATGAGTACAAAATGAGAGATTATTGAGTTCTTTCTCCACACTGGCAGTAAACCATCCAGGGGTTACAAATATGAGAAATTAAACACAAGTAAATGCAACAAAGGAATGACTAGAACAGTACTACTGTTTACAGTCTTACAATATAAATAATAGCTGCAAATTACAAGAGATTTACAATAGAATCAAAGCACAATTGATAGAAGATGGTTTCCACACTAATTATCTCTCAAATGCTAAAAACATAAACCAAAATCTGAACTTCTAGAAGTCTGATAATAATAACCAGCAAACTGAAAATGACCAACCAGCAAACTGTAAACTAATAAAATGCTCACAACTACTTCAAGATACCTCCAAATGGAATGAAACAAATTGCAATGACTCTCTGGAGGATAGGCGCCCAATGTGCAATGACAAAATTGCATCAAAACTCCACTAATAATTTAGCACGAACTCCAATGCCCTCTTGAAATGGTACGGCCTGCTAAAAGGGGCGATTTTGCAAGATAAAATAAAATACTCCAA
>VDFB02084784.1:0-25117 GCA_007258455.2 Sequoia sempervirens
ATCCACCCCCATCCAACTGAGAATCTCTTTAACCTGTGGTCAGGACAAAGGAACCCACCAATAAATCTAGCTAACACAGAAGGAAATGTAGTGTATGCATCAAGAATGTCCCTCTAGGGAATCTCATATTTGCATATGGTATCATCCTGGAAAACTCGGCGCAGTGCATCAATCATGCCTTGCTCATGTGAATCATATAGGACCAACTCTCCAACCACAGGAATCCATAGAATCTGATATACGTCCTTGGGAGTCACTGTGATCTCACCAGTGGGAAAATGGAAGGTGTTATGCTCACTGTGCCACCTCTCAACAGGCTATCAATAACCCCCTGTTGATCCTAATCTGGGGCATTTCGATAAGAGATCACAAACCACATCGTGCAATGACAATTTTCTCAGGCTGCGTCAAATGGAAAATCAACTCCCATGTCCTCAGGAACCGCTCTATGATCTATAAACTTGTCAAAGGCTCCTATCATCACAAAATTGCAAATTAGTCAATCGATCAACTAACATCAATCAGTCAATTAATCAATCCAAATCAATCAACCTATCAATCTAATCAGCTCTTTTGATACTTTGATCAAATCTCGTGAGTATCAATAATCAATTCAACCTCACCTGTCATGAGGTTCATCAAATCAATCAATTCAACCTTGCCTACCATAAGGTTCATCAAATCAATCAATTCAACCTTGCCTATCATGAGGTTTATCAAATCAAACAATGCACCTCGCCTATCATGAGGTTTATCAATCAATTCAACCTCGCCTATCATGAGGTTTATCAAATCAATCAATGCACCTTGCCTATCATGAGGTCCATCAATCAAACAAACTATAATTGATCCTCGCCTATCATGAGGTCAATTATCATCATCCTATCATTGCATCTCACCTATCATGAGATCAATGGACATCCAACCTATCAACATCATCAATCATCATCAACACAAAGGCTGAGGCAATCAAACATCATCAACATCAAGGAGTCTAATTAGGAAAATCATCAATCTAGTCTAAAACTTCACCAATGCACTAGAATATTCTTTCTACGTACTAGAAAACCCTATGCGCCAAAAAAATTAATCAATGCACTAGAACAAAGGTTTTATGCACCAGAGTATCCAATGTGCCATTTCATTTGCTCAATGCACTGAAATAGTGTTCCGATGTGCCAATTCACCCTATGCGCTAGTTCATCTCATCAATGCACTAATCTAATTACCCTACACACTAATTTTTCCTATGCACCACAATAGTTCATGCATGTGCTAATTTGGGTTACCTAAGCACCAGAGTATCCAATGCACTAATTCATTAACCATATGCGCTAAAATTTTCATCCTATGCACTAAGTTTATGGACACGCTAAAACAGTTACCCTATGCACCATTGTGGTGACCCTATGTGCAAAAATAATTCAAATCCGAATTCAAATGAAAAAAAAGTAGGAAAATTAAATGCACATATAATGAGGCAATTTTTGGGGTACCTACCGGAGGACCATACACCAATGGGCAGTTGTGATGCCTGACCTGCTTGAACCGATGAGTGTGGTATGGGATCACCATTTTGCTCCAAATTTGCACAAATCACTCAAGTTTTCAAATTTCCAAATGCTCAAATGAACTTCCTAATCACAATTTTTAACCTTTTAAGGTTAATTAAGTGGCATTTTATGGGGATGTTTTATTTTATTTTTCAAAGGGGCCTTAATTAATCTGATCATCACATGTTGGCTTATATATCATTTTTTGAGAGATAAATCATTTTTGAAGCATAAAATTTTGAGATCATCATCAAATCATCGAAAAATCATCAAAATTTTCAAATTTTCCAAAAATCCAAAAAAATAAAAAATTCACTGATTTATCTCCCGAGGGGCATATATCCGCTCATCACTGAAAATCAACGTCTAGGGCATTGAAATTTTTCTCAAGCATCATTATCAATTTTTTTGAAGCAACATGTAAACACATTACTTCAAAGAGGGGCAAAATGTATACACCTAAAATTCGTCAAGATGTTTAATTAATTAAATACTAGTTATTTAATTAATATTTCGACACTTATAAATAAATTCTCAATTTATTTATATAGTTCATATCTTCTAATTCTCCAAAATCTAAAATCACATTCCTCTAATTTAATTAAATAAACAAATTTCTAAAGTTTGTTTTATTTAATTAATTCTCACTAATCCCAAATTTGGAATTCAAGCACATGTCTACAACTTTTCATGCCACCTCACCAAGGTCACATGAAATTAAATAATTCTAATTTTTAATTAGAATTATATTCAACAAACTTTCAAACACATGGCTTATTCTTCACACACTTTATTCCTCCATGCATTTGGCATGTTGTCTTTGGTCGAGGGAACATTTTTCTTGATTCTTTCCATCTCCACCATTCATCCCTCTTGTTTGAATATGGACCGTCAATCATTGCCACATCACAAGATGCTTGGGAAATCCTATAAATACAACCCTTTTCCATAGTATTTTGCATCCCACATTCGAATAGAGTTATCATGCAGGAATAGCTTTGGAGCATTGGAGCATTTGGAGTTTATAGTTAGAATCATGTTTTGCTTTGTAATAGCATATAAAATCATGTTTAGCTTCATAGTTAGCATTGTAGAATCATGTTTTGCTTTGTAGTTGCATTTTAGACTATCATATCACTAATCATTTGAGCATATGCAGAATCATTCTAACTTCTTGTCACAACATTTGTATTACATAGTTTATCAACATTATCCATTCATTGTAATCTCCATTATCATAGCATCATGGCTTTCATCACATAGTTTCATATAGGAACTTAATTGGCTTGCATGTTGAATAGCATCTCATTTCTCAAGTTGTCATTTTAACAACCATAGTGCACATCTAAAATCTAAGAGCCAATATGGTTTAATAAATCCTTGAGAATAGAGAACAATGGAACATTTTTAAAGATTTGTTTGTTGCAAATAGAGTAGTTTCTTTTATTCAAATCTTTCATGTAATACGTCTCATTGGTGTTTGTGTTGATTTACTAACAATTCCCACATTTCGCACACACACAAATATAACAATGGAGATTATCTTACTATGGATAAAGATGGACAAAAGTAATCAAGGCTATTCAAAAGAAAGTTATGTTTTTATACTTTCAAGAAGAAATTTGTATTAAATATTCTTCATTTTTACATGGGTAGGTAATAAACCTATTTGTTATAGGTGGTCCCCATCATCTAGTTAAGTTGTGTGATAAAATAAAGTTTAGGGGGGGTGTTAAAATATAAAATTCATTTAATTATGAAGAGTCATGTCTCATTAAGAGACATAACTATCCATATATGTATTTAATGATCTTTGGATCCATATTTTTCAATGTAGAAAACACAATATCAATTTATGCTCTCCAATTTTATACAAGTCGGTAACTAGGCTCGGCTTCTATAGTGGGTTGGGAACATGGCCTTCCATTCTACCCCCTTACAACAACCTATAGTTTCCCTTTGTTATGGAGGCTATGGGGGAGAAATTGAAGGTGTGACGCCATGAGGCTTGTTGGGGATATATTTTCTCAAACATGCTTTAAATAGGGTCTCCTATGAGATACCAATATATGTAAATTTTCAAAATATTAATATAATGGGTGAGGCTCCCTAAAGCCCTTTTATTGATAAAAATAAATTTGATAACCCTTGATCTTTGTTTGAAGACCAAAATGGTTGCTTTCCCATGCACTATGGCTATATGCATGTTGCAAAGATGAAATACATAAATAAATTTTGTTTTCGTATATAAAAAAAAATCCTTCATTTAACTTTGAATGAAGATATTTTTTATTCATAAAAATAATAATAAACTCCCTTCATTTGAAATCTTTGAACAAAGATGTTGTTTATGAAATACTTGGCCTTAGATGAGGGTCATTTGAGGCTCCATTGCACTAGTGGGGAACACTATTGTGCATTGGTCCAAAGGTATGAATTTTTGATGGAATCAAAGACCATGACCTCCACACACATCTTAGTCAACAAGATGCATCTTATACTCAAGGCATAAAAAACTAATTGGACTTCCCATGCCTATGTTTTAAGAAAAATGAGTAACTTACAAGAATTCCACCCATTTTGTATGTCTTCAATTCAACTTACCTTGGCTATTTGTGAATTGCAACACATGATGGTTTGTTTACAACAAATTATTTTGGAAACAAATATTGTCTACACTTTTACAATACTTATACAACAACACAAAAATATTGATCATAGAATGAATACTTATTTTTTGCATCATTCAATTTCTTGTTGAAGTATGTGTAGTTGGCTTACTTTATTGACTCAACATTTCTTTGATGGCTACACTAGTGACATCACAATCTACCTAAAATACTATGTTAAAATTAGGCAACATTAACACAAGCTACTCCCTTACCTTCTTCTCCAATTGTTGGAATCCATATCCAACTTTTATTGTCCAAACAAACTCCTTCCTATCAGCCCTCACTACCTTTATAATAGGTGCACAAATCCCATTGAACTTTCTTGTGAAATTTATATATAAGCTTTCCAATACATCAAAACTTCATGTCTAAAAAATATTCTTTATTGATGATCATTCAAGGATAGATCTCACCTTATTAGGATCCATCTTCAACCCATATTGAGATATCACAAAACCCAAGTACACCAACTTTATTTTCATGTCACTACAATATTCAAGTTTACAAGCAACTTTTATTTGCACAAACACTATAACACTAGTATCAAGTGTGTCAAGTGCTCTTCCTTTGACTTGCTAAAAAGTAAAATATCATCTAAATAAATAATGAAAACCTTAGAAAAAATGACTTTAGCACTACATTCATCAATCACATGAATTTTATTGGGTGCTTTGGTTGGACCAAAGGACCTAACCAATCACTCATGTAGTTTTTCCTTTATTTTGAAAGCGGCCTTCCCTTCATTGCCTTCTTTGATCCTACTTTGATTATATCCATTTTTTAGGTCTATCTTAGAAAAATATTGTGTTGCACTTAAACAATCCATTAAGTTGTCCATGCATGGAAATATGAATCAATACTTAATGGCGATTTTTTTATGGCTTTGCAATCAATGCAGATCCTTCACTCTCCTTTCTTTAGAACTAGGACAATATACATTGTGTATGAGATCAATATTTCTTTGATCAACCCCTTGGCAAGTGATTCTTCAACGTGCTTCTTCAACTCCTCATTCTCCTATGGTGTTAGCCTATATACACTTTATTTAGAAAATTGGATCTAGGAATCAAATTCATCTTATGAATTATACTGAACATAGGTGGTAAACCATTTGGAATATCCTTCAACATGATATCATCATATTCACCCAACATCACCTTCACTTCACTTGACCTTTCCTCATTTGCATCTTTTGTTCCTACAATTGGCTTAATCTTAGACATTAGCACAAAACATACACACTCCTTAAATTTATCAAATTACCAAGGCATACCCAAAAAGACATGGTAAATTTCCATTGTCATGATATCACATAGAGACCTATTTTTGTATGTGCCTATCTAAAAGCTCACCATGCATTGTTTATTCAACAACCATTGATGTCCCTTCAACATCCAAAACACATGTATTTTTATGTTCAAGCCTCTTCGAAACAAGTTTCTCTACCATCTCACTAGAAACAAGATCATTAATAATACCACTACCAATCATTACCTCTAGATTTATTCATGATTTTGACCAAGTTATTTCTTTATGTTCATATGATTTTTTCTTTTATTGGGCTTAAAAATATTCTTTTCATCATGATTTTTTTTTCATATTGTGGCTCTTTCGTATAATTGACTAATGCAGTACTTTTTGTTTCAACTTGTTCAACATGATTACTAATCTTTATTTTATTCATAATGTTAGTAATTTCCACATATGAGTAGTCAAATAATTTATGTCCTACTTCTTCATGCATCTAAAGTATATTTTGGCAAAACCTATACCTTATCCACATCCTCTTCCTTGAAAGGGTTCCCTTCCTCTTTGTGCATGCTCTTGACGATGCAATGTGCTTGCTTCTCCACGCACATGAAATTTCTTTGTTTTGTTAGTATGTGCCAAACCTCTTTTTCCTTGCATGATACTTTATTTCCTTATATACAACCTTTCTTCTACCTTCAATAAACAATAATAAGCATCTTCCATCAACTTCAAATTAATCATATTGAACTTGTCCTAAATGGAAAATAAGGCCCATTTACATACCTTGAGATTTTCTCTATACCATATTTTTTGTGACTTATACAAATGGTCAATCTATAAAATTATTTGATATAATATCCTTTTATCTCATGTTCCATAATTTTCTAAAAATATTCATATAGTAGCATGTAGGTCAAAACTTTTCCTTTAACTTGGTAACCATTCTGTTTTGAGCTCTAATTTTATCCTTACCTTTTCTTTGCCTATCCATTTGGATGTGTTCTCATGACAAAGATGCACACCCATCAATTTGGTACACAAATCACACCTTTAATAGGGTCTTGGAATCATACTATAAGTACTTATTCTATTCCACAATCCAATCTATCAAATATTTTGGGCATAAACTCCCTAAGTAGTTTGGAATATGTAAGCACAATTTGCCACCTATCCTATATATGGATCTCAACAACCTACCCTTTGTTAGTGTAGAAGAGGGGGATTTGCTACTCACAAGTTCTCTTCATTTAGAGAGCCTCACGGGGTGAACTACCCTACTCTACCTCAAGGAACAATGGCGAGAGTTTTAGAATCCAAAACAGTAGGTCAAAGATATTCTTTGGATAAACTAATGAGCTCTTAGCCAAAGGACATCAACACATAATACGAATGACAACGCAGCACGCTGACGTCTTGTACAAACCAAAGAGAAAGAATGCCATAGAAAATAACTAAGTGACAACTTACACTTCGATTACTGAGAACTTCTAGAATGATAGAAAGCAATATGAAGTAATAAGACTGAAATGAAGTGAAATAGAGGTGATAAAAATGAGGAGAAGAAATGAAATATTTACGATCATGTGAGTGATGAAGCTTCTAGATTGTGAGTGTCTTCAATACCCACACACAAGAGGAAGAGAGAAATTGTTGGGTGGATGTATAGGGGCCTGCCTCAGTCAAACCCCATTTTGGTGTTCCCACCTCCACAGATAGCCAGATAGATAAAGAGAAAAGTAGAAATGAAGTAAAGAGCACTAAAGCACTACAAAACAGTGTTATGCTACTCAACCAAGTAATAGAGGAGAGGAGTGAAAGCTTGCCACCTCCACCAAAAGCGCTCAAGGCTAATAGGGGAGAAAATGAGAGGAACTCAAGCCTCTACTGCAATGGTGTTTTGTTCCACACTTGCTCTACTGAAGTGGAGTGTTGATGTTGTTGTTGTGAAGTGTAAAGCGTTTGGAGATTGAAGGGATGGTGGAGAAGCTGCTTCAAGCTTGTGAAGAGATTGTGAAGCTTGTGGATGAAGTGAAGAAGTTCTTACAGATGAAATGCATATGGAAGGAGTGAATTTGAAGGGGAGATGAAGAAAAATAGCAATATTCAGGTCGGTCGGCCGAAGGGGGCGTTACAACTTGACTCCCAATGAGAAGTGTAACGCCTCTATAGGCTTCAGATACGAGAATTTGTCAAGGATGTAAGCGCACTATGTGGACGTCTGTGCGTCGTGCAAGCATCCTTGATAGAAATGCCTCCATCGACACTCAAAACAGGCACCAAGTGTGACACAAGTAGCAAGCTTAGGTGGAATTAAGCCTCCGAACTTGGTTTTCTAAGGCAGATAAAGGAAAAAAAGGGATTTGCATAGGGGATGCAAATTCGCTCTTATACATTTTGCCCCCACTTTAGCGAGCACAAACACTGATAAGTGCTTGGTAAAGTAGATCAAGAAAGAGTAGGGTTAGAAATGTATACCTAAACCATCGAGGAAGTAGACCGTGATCTGGCGAACCTGAGAGTGCAAGATCAAAAGAGGATTTCATAGTTTCGCAAAACTATGAAGCTAAAAAAAGAGCATATACTCAGCATGAAGAAGATGCAAATATTTGATCTGGTATATACACAAGAGAGGAGAAAGATAGAAATAAACAAAGTGCATGGTGAAAGCAAAACCCACTCAGGAGTAGAACCTACACCACAAAGTAAGTGTGTGATAAAAGAAAACCCCACTCGAGGAGGAGAACCCATATCATAAAAGAGGTGATAAAAGCAAACCCCGCTCGAAGAGAAGAACCTATATCACCAAGTAAAAGTGATAAAAGCGTGTGGTGAAAGCAAAACCAGCTCAAGAGTAGAACCCGCACCACAAAATAAGCATGTGATAAAAGCAAACCCCGTTCAAGGAGGAGAACCTATATCACCAAGTATGTAAATGAGCTCTACAGGTTCTCAGTCCTATAGAGCAAGTAAGTAGATAGTCACGCAGACCATCGTCAAGCTGGAAAACTTTCAAAGGGGTCCCTCAAGAACCCTTCAAAAGGAAGAGGGGTCCACTCAAGGGATGTGTTGTTTGAAAAGCAAGGTCTAGTCAGGATGCCTCCAAGATAGATGTAAAATTATGAAATAGGTCTAGTTAGGTTGCCCCCAAGCTAGACGTGAATGAATTCATTCAAGAGAAAAGCCTTCAAAGGGGGTCCCTTGGGAACCTTTCAAAAGAAAAAGGGGTCCACTCAAGGGAAACTTCATTTGAAAGACATAGCGAAGAGAGGAGTCCTTAAAAAGGACACACATCTCCAAAACAAGTTATCATTGCCCCCAACATACAGGGGAGGAGAACTATGTGAGACACTTAGCACATATAGGATAGAGGTAGACCTCAATATCACTTATCATGTGAAGTAAAGGCAGGTGCATCAATCAAGCAGGAGTTTGACGACACCTGAATCACAAAGTTGTTGTATTTTGTCTTTCAAGGCCTTACATTCACTAGTGGAATGGCCAAGCACTCAATGGTATGCACAGAAAGAATGTTCTCCTTCATCATGTTTATGAATTTTATTACGTGTAGGAGAAGAGTGATTAAGTGGGATTTTAGAAGTCATAACAAAATACGCTCTTATTCAAGCAAAGGATGAGAAGTGGGAAGCAACCCTTTCTCTTATGGAGAAAGGTTTGACTACTCACAAGAAGAAGAAGAAGGCACAAAGATAGAAGACAATGGAGGAGGGTCCCCATAGAGAGCATTATTCTAGCAAGGGGGATTATACTCTTCTATGGGATCACCATCAACCTTCTTGACAGGACTACCAACATGAACCTCCTTAACATAAGTGTGATCATCTTCCTCAGAAGGAGGATCAACATTAAGAACATTACAATTTTCACTATCCCATGATACAAAAGAATGATCATCTTTGATAGTGGGTGAGGATGATGTTATCAGAAGGTCTAAGTGGATCAGGTCAACTTTATATTTCTGAATGAAGGGTTTTGTAAATTCTAGAGGTCCCCAATCATCACCAAGACATGTATTCCTTTGAGAAGAGGAAGACTTAGGATTTCTTGCTTCAAAAGGATCTTCCTTAGAGACATTTATCTCGAGAGTATCCTTTGTAGAAGGTATTGTTGGAGTAAACATCGACACATTGGAAGATATTGAAGGGATAAGAGTAGGCATGAATTAGGCTTGACCAACAACTGCCATCTCACATAAGTGCATAGCATCAGGGTCAGCCTTAACCATGACTACTTTATTATTACAAATGAACTTAATAGATTTATGTAAGGTAGACGAGACTACACCCATAGCATGAATCCACGGTCTACCAAGAAGAAGGTTATATGGTAACTTTTCTAACATGATGTATACAAGGGTGGGTACGGTAACGAGTCCCAACCTCAAAGGCAAGACTATCATGCCTAAAGGCTACCAACCAACATTATCAAACCCACAAATGACAATAGAAGAAGGATTAAGAGAAGATGAGTCAATATTAATTTTAGGCAATAGATCAATACTACACACATTGAGTGTCGAACCAGCGTCAATGAGAGTACGTCTAATGTCGATTTTATTAATGTTGAATATAATCATTAGAGGATCCACTTGCTTCTATACTTCTGAAGGTGGGAGTTCCTACAGATAGAATGCAATATTTGGTGAATCTGCATGAATATGTGCCATCAACACATCAACACCCATTGGCCTAATGGAAGAAGGCAAGAGGATCTTTTGCAAGGCTTCCTGAAGCATACCTTGATAAATCAGAACATACTGAAGCAAGTCTCATACTAAGATCTTATTTGGAGGAACTTGAGGTTGCTTGACAGGATTATTATCACTAGGTGCTTTAGTTGTAAGTTTAGGTTCTCGAGGAAGGCTTGGTTGTTTATTCATACTATTCTCATAAGTATGGATTATCGCTCTATAAGAGGGAGCCTTAGAAAGATCGGGAGAACCACCATCAAATGGAACACTATCAATAGAAAAAATCCTTTTAGGAGAAGGACTAGCTAGGGTCACATAAATAACTAGTCTCTTAGGCCTTTGAGGGGTAGCAGAGACATAGATTACATTTACTGAATCATCACAACTAGTAGAATGATTATTTGAAGACATATTTTCAACATCAATCCAAACATGATCAAATGTGGAATAATTACTTGAAGAAACATTCTCAACATCGATCCATGGAGAATTAGATGTGGGAGTTTCATCATTTGCTAATGCATCATCTCTAGAAGAGAGTGCATCAGAACAAAGATGAGATTCATCATTCACAAATGCCAAATCTCTAGAAGAGGGTGCATTGGAATGAAGGGTAGACTCATCATTCACGAATGCATCATCCCCAAAAGGGAGTGCATTGGAATGGAGAGGAGTTTCGTTAGTCACAAATGCATCATCTCTAGGAGAGAGTGCATTGGAATGAATAGAAGGTAAAGTAATGTTAAGAAAGGTATCAACGATTTCATCTTCTAGCAAAAAAAACATCCTCTGAAGTAGGAGGAATTTTGTGAGAAGGATCAAAGATACCAAGTGACAAGGGTAAGGCCAAGTCACTATCACATGCATGAAATGGAATATCATTAACATTTTGAACAAAATTAGATACTGAACTAATAAAAGAAGATATTAAATTCATTACGATTTTTTTCAGTATTTTCTATGTTTTACTAAATCACATTTTCGGAGGTCTTGGGAGCAAAATTTGAGGTTGGAACTTGTGTCATTCCTTAAAATTCAACTATCGAAGGAACTCGTATTTTAGGGACTGAACTAGTTCTCTAGGACACCTTTCCAACTGTGCAAAAAATTCTGAATTCTAAGCACTAAGTCAAAAGTTATGACCCCACCAAGTAGGGGTAAATAAATTCCTAGTTTTTCAGAAGATTTTCTTTTCACGTTGGGTTCACCAAAATGTAGAAGAGGGGGATTCACTACTCACGAGTTCTCTTCATTTAGAGAGCCTCATGGGGTGAACTGACCTAATCTACCTCAAGGAACAATAGTGAGAGTTTTAGAATCCAAAAGAGCAGGTCAAAGAGATTCTCTAGACAAATTGGTGAGCTCTCAGCTAAAGGACAATAGTGCAGAATACAAATGATAGTGTGGCACACTGGTGTCTCATACAGACCAAAGACTAAGAATGTCACAAAAAATAACTAAGTGATGACTTACACTTCAATTACTAAGAACTTCTAGAATGCTAGAAAGCAATAGGAAGTAATAAGACTAAAATGAAGTGAAATAGAGGTGATAAAGATGAGGAGAAGAAATGAAATATTTACGATTGTGCGAGTGATGAAGCTTCTAGCTCATGAGTGTCTTCAATACCCGCACACAAGAGGAAGAGAGAAATTTTTGGGTGGTTGTATAGGGGTCTTCCTCAATCAGACCCCATTTTGGTGTTCCCACCTCCACGAACAACCAGATAGATAAAGAGAAAAGTAGAAATGAAGTAAAGAGCATTAAAGCACTACAAAATAGTGTTATGCTACTCAACGAAGTAATAAAGGAGAGGAGTGAAAGCTTACCACCTCCACCAAAAGTGCTCAAGGATAATGGGGGAGAAAATGAGAGGAACTCAAGCCTCTGTTGCAATGGTGTTTTGTTCCACACTTGCTCTACTAAAGTGGTGAAGTGTTGATGTTGTTGTTGTGAAGTGTAAAGTGTTTGGAGATTAAAGGGATGGTGGAGAATCTACTTCAAGCTTGTGAAGAGATTGTGAAGCTTGTGGATGAAGTGATGAAGTTCTTAGAGATGAAATGCATATGGAAGGAATGAATTTGAAGGGGAGATGAAGAAAAATGACCATATTTGGGTCAATCGGCCAAAGGGGGCGTTACAACTTGACTCCTAATGAGAAGTGTAACACCTTTGTAGGCTCCGAATGCGGGAATCTGTCAGGGACGTAAGTGCATTGCGCGGACATCTATGCGTCACATGGGCATCCCTGACAAAAACACCTCCATTGACACTCAAAACAGGCACCAAGTGTGATGCAAACAACAGGCTTAGGTGGAATTAAGCCTCCAAACTTGGTTTTCTAAGAAGGATAAAGGAAAAAAAGGGATTTGCATAGGGGATGCAAATTCACTCTTATACAGTTAGGTCTTGATAAAAAAAAAATGTGTGCACTTTAGGTGCCTCATCATCACTCAAATATGCATTTGCTTCTCTTTTCCAAGCATTTTCCATTACTTCTAGCCTTGTTTGGAGATCTCACATCAATTTCATCAACTCTGCCAAGTTCTTGGTGTTTGATTTCTTATCCTTCTTCTAAGAGGATTCCCTCTATTTTCCATTTCATTTCTTTAGATAAATTTCACTCGATAGAGCTATACTCACTAAAATTTCTACCCAACAACCTCCACATTGGAAGATTTCTTCACTACTTTCTATCTACACTAACAAATGTGGGAAATAAAATTCATTTTGTAGGTTGAACTTGCTTGGATGCCAAATTATGCAATCAAAATTAGGGGTCCTAATGAAGGGATGCCTTAGACCATGTAGCATTTAGAGTTTTACAATAATAACATAATAATTTATTGAATTAAGATCAAATGAGGAAAGAAAGTACAAAATAATTCCTCTTATTATAGTCTTCAGAACTGGGAGATTACAAACATTCTTAAATAATATATTAACACCAAATGACTCCTCATACATATAAGACACGATAAATCTAGTCTTCTCTTATGCTTTAAAATGCATATTATTACTTTGGCTACCAACCCTCATTAACATTAACTCCCATAAATGAAAGGAACATGAAATAGTTAAGGAACTTGAATAGTTCATCTTCTTTGTAAGCCAACTATTTATTCATGAAGCTTCATCCTCCTTCTATTATTCATCTAAACCAAAACAACAATGATTCTTCATCTTTCCCTTCATGTAAGTGTTAATGATTGCACCAAAAGCATAAGCCAAGAGAACATGCCATCACACAAGTTGCTCCATTGTGCAAGACTTTTGTTTAGATGCATGCCTTTCATCTATTCAAAAGGGCCAAACATGCAAGCTCCAATTTTTTTGCAAGGATTCGAGCCTTTATTGCAATTGCTTTACACTAATATTTGTGAATGAGGTTTTTGCAAGCCAATATTTCTTCTATTCTATTTTTTGGTGATGGGGATTACTTGTGCTCAAATGCTCCAACATTAGTTCAATTATGATCAATAACATTAACACAATGTATAACCTCGTGCTCATGTTGTTGATTAGGTTGGATATTAGGATAACTATATGGAACCACATGATAATCAACTATAGTAGATGGTACTACATAAAAATATATACAATAGTCCATAGAGAAATTGTTATGAAAATTTAAAATTGTAGTTGTGTAGCCACTTGATGTTGAAAGATTAGTATCACCCTACAAACACTTTTGGGGGCTAAAAGTGAAATGCTTCAAGAAATCATATACAATATGTCTATGAATAAAGTATAATAATCTTGATGCAAACCGAACCATAATAAATCTTCAGTAGCTAAAGTTTCACTAGATGATTGCATTAGAAACTTATTCTCATCAATATGTGCATAATATATAAACAAAAAATTAACATGTAAATATGCACCTATGTGATATCCATTTCTATCACTAGTAAATGCATCAAACAATGGGTCTCTAAGAATCTAAGCATTATAAGGAACATAAACCACAACAACATTAGTCATTGAAACATGATTTTACAAAACATCATGTAAAAAAATTTCGTCAAGTAAACAAGCTTGACTAAGCACCTATTAGATGAATCATCAAGAAACAAAGAGCAATCATCGTCATTACTAGTTATAGCATTAGTATCACATGAACTACTGTTAATAGAAGTGAGGGCTAAAGCACCAAATGCATAATAGAAATCATGGACTATATCATCATCACATAAGGAAACACCATCAACAAGAGGTGATGCATTATCAAAAATAGGCAAAGATGAAGGATAATTATCACACAACTTACCACCATAGATGTATCAAATGAATCTAGGACCGAGGTAAGACTTAAATAATTTTTGTAAGCTACAAAAGGAGTGTCATCATCATAAAGTGCAATAACATAAGAAGTGATCTTTGTTAGGAAAGAGAAAAATACATCCATGATAAAAATTTATAACAATGAAATTATATAATGATGGAATCAAACCCTTACATATGAAAATTGGAAAATATCAAGTTTGAATCTAGAGCTAAATAATTAACTTTAATTCAAACCCTAAAATATTACATGATTCTAGACAAATACCTAGATTTGATAGATCTTGAAATTGAAATTAAGTTAGTTAAATTGATCCCACAATACTGGTTTACAATTTTTGGTCAAATTGAACACTAAAATATTTTTTCTAACTAAATCTTCACTTTCAGGCACCTATAGCGGCTAAACCGTAAGGAATTTCAACATGATACAAACTAGTGATTTATGAAATTTTTTCTATAGATTCTAAATATATTTTTTTCAATTTTTTTGGAATTATATTGCACTTCTTTTTCCATCTCCTTCAAAAACTAGTTTTTTTCAGTAAACAACATTTTTAAGGAGTGATGCTCACCGTATAACGCATAACTTTTTTTCCATGAAGGATAAAATTCTATTTTTTTCTAATTTAGATTTTTAACTATGATATCTAGTGCTTCCAATTGGTTTCATTGTGTTTTATTGAATATTTTATCCTTAATCAAGTTTCAAAGATAAACCAATTACAATTCAGACATAGACAGACCATATAACGCGTAACTTTTTTTTTATATATTGAAATTAAATTTTTCTTTTTTGTTGGATCAAGGACTTCAATATCTAGTGTACTCATATTTTTCAAAAAAAAAATTCTAATAATCTACTATTTTTCCACATGTGCAGAACAAAGAGCTTATTTTTTATGAAAAACCTACATTCATAAGAAATAAAAATAAATATAATAATAAAATTAAATTTATTTAAAATTATAATTTCTGAGAAGCTTATAATAAGTACTAAATACTTACAAAAAATAAATTTTAAATGAATTCATTTGATCCCCCAAAAGGTAAATGTAAAGTGGTTTTTTATCAGCATTTTGATAGGTGTGAAGGAGACTTCGTTGTAGGTATGGTTTAAAACTAGTGGAGTTCTATCCAAGGAGGTTTGATCTAAGGTGGTTGGATCAAACCATCTTTGATTGGAATCCTTTAAATGGAACTTTTCAAGGTTTAAATCATTATATTTTCTAAAAATATGCGATTTCAGCAAAAAATAGGATCTCCCGGAAATTGTAAACCAGCTTTGTGGGATCACCCGCATACAATTGGAGAAAATGAGACTAATTTGAACGTGATAAAAAAGTATCTAGAATTTGAGATTGAACTTGGGATGAAGAGGTACTGAAGAATGCATATTGTGAAATTTAAAATTGTGTAGTTGCAAATCAAGGATGCAAGGGCAACCCTAATCCTCCTGAGTGTGTCCTTGACCTCTAAGTCCTTAGAATTTTAGGACCTACACAAAGAGGTTCCCTTGATATTTGTGCTTTTAATTCAAACACCTGGTGATGTTGATAAACATTGTTGGAACTTGCTATGGTGATGAGGAATCATTGAGACTTCCTTGATTGTAGTCGAGCCCTATTGATCAACTCAATGATTTTTGTGAAAATTTGGAAGGTAGACCAAGAAACATATGTAAAAGATATGTAAGTAGATGACAATGATAATTTAATTATAATGAATGCTAAGACATTGATGCATTGAATAATTGAGACCAAAGTGCAATTAATGTTGAAGTAGTGTACTATTGAATGTATGAAAGCTAGTGGGCCCTAGCTTGGCTAAATCTTTCGTAGCAGGAGGTTGGTCACAAGTTCTAGTCTCCCCCCCGCGGGTACCGGAGGGGTCGCGTCAGCCACCAATCACGCTAAAAGTTTACCAGCGACACTACTTATAGGGTCGCACCCGGATTCCTACAATCTAAAAAAAAAAAATGTATGAAAGCTAGTGTTTTGATATGCTGGTGTAGTAACTGGTGTAGCTATTTTGATTGATGCAAAGACAGAGCTTTGATAGAGGCATTCCACGATTTTGTGTATTTAAGTATATGCCAATGATTACAATTAATGGATTCTAAATTATATGTGGATGTGAATGAAGTAGAGGTGTTATCCTTTTATATAAGTTTGAGGTACACAAATTTGAACTTTTGGCACACAACTTGATGTGTAACGATAATATTAGGTTGGTAGGCTTGGGGCCACAATGAGTTTAAATTTGCAGGTGAAAGGGTTAGCTCATTCTAGTGATCTGGATCCAAGGTTAAGATCGTTAGAATTCTAACGATCTTAACAACTCTAACGATCTTAACCTTGATAGATAATGTACTAATTGAAACTGATTTGAACAAAAATAAAATAATTGTTTTTAAACATAAATAGAATCTGAAGTGAATGAATACATCAAAAAAACAAAATCATATACTAAGATTATATATTTAAAACCACTATACAAATTGATTTGAAAAATGAAAAAAAAAAAATTAATTTTTTCACTTTTACCTCTTCTATTACCTAAAATATGTAATATTAAATATTAAGAATGGGGAATGTATAAATCCCCCCCGCACCCAAAAAAAACCATACCTCATTCAAAGTTGAAGTTTGAAGCTCCAGTTAATTCAAAACATAAAATTTGTGCTTAGAGGCTGAAGATCACACTGTTAGGTAATAAACTCTAAGTTTATAAGGTTTTATTTGTGATGACAAGGAAAGTGTAAAATTAGGAGATTACAATAAGACATCAGAATGTTTATTTGTCCACATTCTCATGGTTGGATCTCTCCACCAAGTTCTCTATTTACCAAAACCCTTTGGATTCAAACCTTCCTAAATCCATGTGCAGGCTGAAACCTCATTTTGGAATCCTCCTCTTCTCTCTTGCTCTTAAAAAACATAATCCAACTGTTCACTTCTAGTACAACACAAAGTCCAATGAGAGATGAAATGGCCAAGCTATAGAGCAGCTTAACAGTTGACAACCCCATGAGATTTATCCCCTCAAATACATTCACAATACTTATGATAAGACAGGCATACCCAACAAAATGGTGGTATGATTTCCAATATTTTCTGAACTTGTGGGTCTTCTTTGGACGGAAGAGAAGAGCAAATACTTGGAGAGTGCCCAATGTGAATATTACAATCCCAAGGTTACGATGGAAACTATGTGAAACTCCTTGGGATATTTTGCCTAGCCTTAGTCCAATGGCCCATCCTGCTACTCCAATGCTATATCCTGTCATTTGTAGTCCTACATGAATGTAAAACCAAGCAGGATTTAGAGATTCAAATTGCCCAAGATAACGAGCAGTTATGACTCCAAGGAAAAGGAGAAATCCCCATGAAATACTGTTAAGAATCCCATGTATGATCCTCAGATTTTGGCCTGTAGAAATGGTATTATCTGCAACCATAACAAAGGAAAAATTAAAAACAAGCCGCCATTAATAAGATTTTATTTAGATCATAATAGAATTTGATCCCTAGAAAACCTTGGATCTAAAATTACCAGTAATCATATTTAACTAAAATCATATCAGTATTACTCAGATCTCAAATTGTTCTTCAATGTCTGCAAGATTTTATGAAGCTTATGGAGACATGTGCTATGAAAATGGAGGAGACTATTGTGCAGTGGCAAGGCTTTGTCATTATTATAATATTTTTGCTGGGGTTATAAGGTTTAAAAAAATTGGTTTTTTTAGATTTTATATATTCTCTGTTTCTGGATGGAAGATTTTATATTGTTCACTGTTTTGTTATTGTATATGGGAGCACAAGTGTATATTGATAATTCTTCAGTTAAGAATCAAGGAACAATAGACATTCATTCCATCAAAGGATCTCATCCTCATATCATATCTCCAAAGATTTTGAATCTTTGATGAATGACTTAATCAAGAAAACATACTATCCTTAATATTTCCATGCAAATTCACTACCAACACCACTGTGTAATTCACTGCTAACAATTCACAGCCATGATAAATTCATAAGTTGTGGGTGCAACTAACACCTGTGCACTTGTCATGCATGTATGAATTGTTTGACAGTGGAATTGTTGGATAATCGACAATGAATTGTTGAAGTGTAAATTTTCCTAAAGCCTCATCCCTTTATATTCTTATTTATAAAATTAGTCGTAAGGCTTATTTTGGAAATTAATTTAGATTTTAGAATATCATTCTAATTTATATTTTTTCATAATTATGATCTTACATTATTTCTTTTAGAAAAATAATATAATACACTAATTCATCTTTTGAAAAAAATCATACCATTAAAAACTAAAATAATTGGAAAATGACCAGCCTAACTAAAACATGTAACCAATGATGTGTTAGCCATAAAAAAAAAAAAAATCCATCCCTCTTGATTTCCATCCAATGGTTTCCATATTCAAGGAAAATTAATATAATAAATTATAATAATAAAAAACTATCTTAATCTTTATCTTCATACTCAGACACTAAAGAGTTAGCCAATTCTGAAATCTGAAAAAAATAATAGAAAGCACATTATTGATACCTGGTGTGGCTCTCACAGACCCAGACACCATCTCAACAGTCTTTGTGCACTTGAGATCTTCCACACTGGTCCCATGAATTCCTGGTGAATAGCCCTGCACAGACATCCCCCTGTTCCAAACATGGTTAAGAGAAGTATGGTTAGAACCCAGTTGGAGGGTGGCAAAGATCCTTGCAGAAGAAGAGGATGAGCTCAAAAAGACAGAGCTTTTAAGCACACCAAAATCTGTAACTGTCTGGTTTGGAACAAGGGTAGCCTGCTGGGTTTTGACAGCATTGTCCAAATAATAGGGCAGCACAAGGCTTGATCCAGAGGGGCCTCTGAAGGCTATTAAGGCTGTTGTACCCACCATTGAATTGGGAGCCACAGGATTGATTCCCCATCCTATCCATCCAGAGGGAGATATCATGGAACCACTGAAAACTATGTCCAAAGTCTTGTTGTCAGGAAACAATGTCCAAGCAATGGAGGCTCCTTGAGCTTGAAAATCCACACATTTTTGGTAAGATTTTTCTCCCATTCCAGTTAAGCTGAACTGGGTCTTGCACCCTGCACCATCTGTGATGCTTACAGACACAAGAAACCAAAAAAACAGCAAATTTAGTGTTAAAATTATCTGATCAGAATTTGAATCCATGGTAGTGGGAGGAATAGTTAGTTCGTTTCAGATGGGATAATCATAGCGGGTTAGTGGGGATTGTTTATACGGTTGGTTAGTGGGTGCAGGTGAGAAATATTCTTGGCTACAAAGCAAAGCAAAGTGGTGTCCTGGAGTTGTAAGTTGGCAGGCATTTTTCACAGGTGGTGAGAGAAGGCAATGAGGTTTCTTCTTTCTTACTCTTTGAATAGTAAAACAGGTTTGTTGGAATACCAGAATACAATACTAGAAATGTGTTGTACCCTTTTGTCGCCATGAATTAAATAGGCCAACTCCTAATTTTGTGTCATATATTTGGCTTTTAAGAATGGATATTTTAATAATATAGTTTATATCTTTAACAAGTATACAATTTATTATAATGTTCATTAATCATAGTGTTCCATTGACATACATTTTAGAGCCTTCACATCTACCCTTGTATTTTAGAAAAGAAGTTAAAAGAACATTGAATTCTTTATTATAGAATTAACTTAGTTTTTTAGTGGATACAAAATTGTATTTAACCTTCTTAATTTAAAAATATATTTTGGTTATTAATTGAACTTCGTTCCAATTTTTTTGAAAAATGGTTTGCATAAAAATAAATTGTAATATGCAGATTTAGAGGTTGGACATTGTCCATCAGGCCTCCTAGTGAAAACACTTGGATAAGAAATGCATATAGAGAAGTAATAGTTTAAGGCCTCCTTCTAGTGAAAACACTTGGATGAGAAATGCTTATAGAGAAGTAATAGTCTAAGTTGGGGCTTGGTTTGTAATTTATGATCAAGTTTAGTTGATTTGTATGTATGGATCTATAAAAAATGAAACTCTATCATTAAGGATGCAATTGAAATATATCCTTGTGCTCAAGGTTTTTTTGTTTTGTCATGCAAATCTTTAGAAGATAGATATTTTATTTTGGAAAAGTGCCTTTTGTTTTAGGAGAAACATATTTTGTTGGTTAAGCTTTGATTTATGTCTTTTAATCCAATAACAAAAACATTTTTGGTGCCAATATGGGTTAGATTGCTTCATCTTTCCCTTCAATTCTAGGTTGATCTTTGAGCAATGCTTTGGGTAGGCTTTTGGTTCTAGACTCGGAAATTGATGGTTTGATCCATTCTGCATTAGCAAGAATCTAGTTCAAGATTGATATTTTGAGAGGACTGTTAGATGACGTATGACTCGAAGTGGAGGAATGTGTATGGAAACAAGTTTTGGACTATGAAAATATTCCACTTAGGCATAGAAAGTATTTCCAAGTTGACCATATCATTACTAGTTGCGATGTTGAAAAACCAAATTCTTCCAAAAAGTCTACTTGGTGGAAAGGTACTTGTTTGTTGCATTTAATTGTGAAATGACTGAGCATGAATCGTATAATGATCAAATAATTCTTAGGATTCTTTGAATCTAAAAAGGGATGATGGTTCTTTGAGAAAATCTAAATTACAATCAAAGGTTGGGTTTGTTTCTCCCCCTTCTCCTCCTAGATATATGTTAATGTTGTCAAGTCTCCAATGGTGACAACTATTTTGTAGGCCATGGAGGGTGCTCAAGTGGATAATATTAATGTTAGTGTTGGCTTAATTTCTATAAAATATCTAGGTAAACAGATATATTTTGCATCTCATATTGGTGGCTCTATTTATGTAGTCCCATTGACTAACTTTTCTTATTTTGGAAAATCTCTAGGTAATTAGAAATCAACTATTTCTCTTGTTGGAGGCTCTCTAGCTATTGCCCCCTTTCTCCCCATTCCTTCGCCTTTTAGCATTGACATGAGCTCTTGGCCATTAGGTTTGGCACATATTGGCGAATGGGTTGTTGGAGTAAATATTTTAGATTCTCTTTTGGATACTATTGATCAATCACTTTTAATGTCTCTCATTTCGTTTGAATATGAGGACAATGAATACACAATCTTTGTGACATATGGTTCTTCGATCTCATAAGAAAAAGGGTTTGTCATGTGTGTATGACATGTATTGGTGTCTTTTATGGATGATTGCATCATTCAATGGGCCTTTAATAGTATGCATTTCTTATTTTTGTTATGCATAAGGACCCTTTAATAGACCCTCATATCTTAATTAAAAATATATTTTAAAATTTTACTTAATTACTACAAATTATACTTAGACATCCAAATTTGGACACTTCCAATGGTCCTAAATTTATCCTTTTTGTATAAACATCCCCTTATTTTACTAATTAGGTAATATTTTTATTATCTAATTAATCCCCTTAAACTCTTCTAAACCCCTAAGGTATTTAGTTAACAATTAAATACCTTACCCTTTACTCTTCTTTTTATCAAATGAATTAAATAAATATGACATTTAATTTCTCACATGTCACATCCTCCATAATCTTCTACCTCTAATTATAATCCAATCTTCTAATCCCATCACATGTGATGCACATGTCTAATCCTTTTGATTAGGATGTGGTCACATCCTCCAACTTCTTGCAAGTTGGTTCCTAATCTTTATTAGCCACTAACTGCCTTCTTAATCACCGGGATTAACTAGTCCAATCAGCATCTTGGTCAATTCTCTCATTCCCCAAGGAATTTTTAATTCCTTTTTGTCTTCTCCATGTGAATTTAAAATTCACTTTTAGTCCTCCAAAGTTCTCCTCTTCCCCATGTGATCATTGAAAGGTCACATTAGTCACATGGGTTAGAAACCTTCTATTATAAGCACCTTGTCTTATCCAAGGTACTTCTCAGCTTCCTTTTTGGGAACCTTGTCTTATCCTTAAGATATCCCCAATCATGTGAATTTAAAATTCACTTTTATTCCTCCAAGGAATCTCCTCTTTCCCATGAGATCATTGAGAGGCCACATCACACATCTTAGGGTACTTGCGTGCACTCCACATCACTCTGTCCTTCTTCCACATCATTTGTAAATTCTCTTCCATCTCAACATGTCATTTGGACACTTCATTCTCCACATGGCAAGATGTGAGGGCTTGTGAGTCCTCAACTCACCATAGCCATCCATCTTGGTCGTGGTGGCTCAATCTTGACCATTGAATTCTCTAGAGAATTCAATTTCTTCTATAAATATCCCCCCTTCTCATTCATTCATTTACCTTAGGCATTTTTATCACACTCAAGCTCTCAAGCCATCATCAAGCACATCTTTTGCATTCAAGAACTTGCATACTTAGCTCTCATCCTCTTGCATCCATCTTGCTCACTTTGTCACATACCCACCTTTATTATTTGCATCTTCCATTGCATCTTAACCACCTTGCATCCATTTTTCATCACATTGTCATCAAAGGAGCACACAACCCAGCCTCAATCAAGGGCCAACCAAGGGATCAACACAGATAAAATATATAATCACTTTTGTTTTATCTTTCTTTTATTTGTGTTCAACTTAGGCTAATCTTGAAGTGGTCTAGTGTTCTTTACTTTGCATTTCTTAGTTTTTTTTTGCATATTTAGGAGTAGAGACACTTGCACACAATACTTGATTAAATTATCTTTTAACTATAAAATACAAATTTATTTAGAATATATTTTTTTTTTAAATTGAAAAAATCCACTTAACTCTTCCAAAAAAATGATTCAAAAATATAAATATTATATGCTTGAAGAAATAAATAAACTTCTTTACTAATATTATGTTTAAGGAATATGACAAGTATCATAATCCAATTAATCTAATTTAGATTTTTGACAAATCATATGATAGAAATTATAAAACCAGCGATTAAAATAAATAAAAGTACTTAAATTGATTTTGACACTTGAGAGATAGTTATCTATTATTGTGATTATAACTTCAAACTATAATTTAGAATTCCTTGTTCTTGGATGTGTTGGATGAAGAACAATGAATTATGAATTGGGTTAATTCTCAAAATTTGTCAATTGAATTTACAATTGCATACATGAACCAAATAAGATACATAATTTGAGGATCTAAACCCAACAAATAAATGAATGATTTGTGGATGTGAACTTGTTGACTGGGATTCACTTGTACATACAAACAAGGAATCACTTATATGTCTAGACCTATGATAAAAATACCGATGACAAGCACATTTGAAGAGCTTGCTTGTTATGTACCTAGGGATATGGTATAATAATGCATATAAGTGGATGGAGATGCAAACATTTGACACACATACCTTAAGTTAGTTATATTGGGTCATGAATTATATAGGCATTTAGGAGGCCTACATGGGTTTAGTGGTTTACCCCTCCATTATGCTATTAGGAGGAGTTCTATGGGTCAAACTTTTGAATTGTATCACACCCTAAAGGAAATGACCAACTCAAATATAAATTTTCAACTTCAACCTTCTAAAATGACACTTATGTTTTGAATTTAAAATAGTGTAAACTGATGAAACATATAACACTTAATGTAGTTTATGTTTATAACTTTATATAATATATATAATATTTAAAAGAATAATTTTTAATTGTTATTTTTTTTTTATAAAAAATTGAGGTCGATGAGATATCATAGGAAAAAGCAATGTTTTTCTTTGATTTTCCCTACATAGATGATTTAAAATATAATACATGGAAAATGAATTATTTTTTTATGAATATTTATTTTTATTTTTTTTAAAAGTCAAACTTAATCAAAACATCATAATTTTCATGGAACGCCAACTTTTCTCTAGTATTTTTTATCATTTAAAAAAAAACCCTTTTCGAGAGGATTCTCTCCTCTAGTGCACTAAATATTTTTCCAATTTTTTTAAAATATGTTTACAGAGTATATTTAATTTCTAGTGGTCTCATGTTTGATTATATAAAATTTGCTTGCAATAAATTTTAAAAATCATAATAAAACAATCAAAATATAATTTTTTCTGAATTCTAAACTCTAAATCTGAAAGAGACATTTCATATTTTCTTGAAAGTGCCCTAGCTAAATCAAGAGTTGAAGTTGATTTTTTGTTGAATTTACCCCAAAAAGGGGTTAAGTTGCCACATATATCATTTCGATTGAAAGGGTTTTGATTGAAACCCTTTAGACCAAAAGTGTTTCACCCAGAACTTTACTTATAAAACAAACCTCATTTTAGCTTTTTAATTGAAAAATCTATTTGACGGTTTCAGGAAAAAAGGGTTTGCTTGAAAATATATGTGTCATGTAGGTGCCATACGGTTTCAAGAAAAAATTGTTTCATCTTAATGGTTTAGGTGCAACAACTGCATGAAACTATTTAGGGTGAAACAATTTCACTTGAAAATATTTTTTTAATTGAAAGTGTGACACAACTCTATACTTTTACCCCTATATAAAGAAGATGAATATCATTGTAAGCATAGGTGATGAGTATGATGTTATGTTTGGGATCTCTTGGAGATATACTATGAAGTGGCTTCTTCTCTAAAGAGTATTATATAGTGTTACCCTACCTCAATGGTTTATTCTATTTTTGCATAT
>VDFB02084785.1:0-16582 GCA_007258455.2 Sequoia sempervirens
CTTCTTCAGGATCTTGCATGGTCCAAACTTCTTCATCTTTAACTTGTATGTACCAATTGGAAACCTCTCCTTTCGCAAATGAGCCATGACTTCATCTCCTACCTAGAAATCCTGATGCCTCCTTTTCTAATCTTCCTTAGCTTTATATTGTGAGTTCATCTTATTGATATGTTTCTTCACCTCTTCATACAAACTCTTTAGGTGCTCAGCAAAATCTTTAGCCTCAACACTACTCTTCTCCCCCTTATCCATCTTTCTCAATTCAGAAGCAATTCTTGGAATACTCCCATACACAATTTGGAATGGTGATTTACCATTGCTCCTGTTAACAAAATTGTTGTAAGAAAATTCTACATGCGGTATAATCAAATCCCATCCCTTGGGCTTATCTCCTACTAAGAATCTTAGTAGGTTACCCAAACTCCTATTCACCACCTCTGTTTGTCCATTAGCTTGTGGATGGTGTGCAAAACTAAAATTCAAATCTATCTTCATCTTCTTTCATAATGTCCTCTAGAAATAATAAAAAAATTTGTTATCTCTATCTGAAACTATACTCTTCGGTAGACCATATAGTCTCACTACCTCTTTGAAAAAAGACTTTGCAATATGAAAATCACTAGCCTTATGACATGGAATGAAATGTTCCATATTTGAAAATATATCCACCACCACAAATATGGAATCCCTCATGCCCTCTTTGTGTCCTTGGCAAGCCAAGACAAAATCCATGCTAATATCCTCCCATGGCCTCTCAGTGCAGTGTGGTGATACAATCTGGCTAACTTTTTTCCTTTAAGCCATGACATACTCTACAACTGCTGCACAAAACTTCTTCACATCTTATTGTAACTGTGGCTAGTAATAATTCTCACTAACAAGAGCAATGGTCGTATCAAGATAGAAATGTCCATCCAATCCTCCACTATGCTTCTCCTTGATTAGATTCTCTCATAGAACTCCTTATAATGTCTGATTGGCTTCCTGTAGAAAACAACATCCCATCTTGGATTAAGAAATTCCAACCATCTTGTCTATCCAGTATAGCGGGTTCCAAACAAGCCTTCCAACCTTCTACAAAGTCTAGATCTTCTGGATACAAACTCTTCAGTTCATTGAACCCAACAACCTCTATATTCATCTCTATCAACAAATTTTTTCTTCTACTTAAGGCATCTGCAACTCTGTTTGATCTTCCCCTCCTGTGGTTCAAAAAAAAGTATAACTCTACAAAAACTCAACCCATTTAAGTGCCTTTGATGATTTAACTTTCCTTAACTATTGAGATACTACAAAGCCCAATGATCAGTATATAAAACAAATTATTTTGACAACAAATAGTGTCTCCATTTCTTCAAAGCCTGAACTATAGCATAAAACTCTTGATCTTAGATGAAATATTTCTTCTTAGCATCATTCAACTTCTCACTAAAATAGGTAACAAACTTACCTTCTTGAATCAAAACAACTCCTATGGTAGTGCCACTAGCATCACAATCTACCTGAAAGACCTTATTGAAATCTAGAAGTGCCAAAATAGGTTGCTCTGTGACTTTCTTCTTCAACATATCAAAACTCTTTGCTGCTCCTACAGTCCATTTAAAATCCTTTATATCCTCTCTCATTGCTTCAGTGAGAGGTTCACAAATACTACTAAAATTATTAATAAACTTTCTATAAAAACTTGCTAGACCATGAAATGATCTTATCTCTGTAATACTCCTCGAGGTAGGCCATTCAATGATAGCTCTAACCTTCTCTAGATCCATTTTAAGACCCTCTGTTGAGACAACAAATCCCAAATACACCAACTCCCTCTTCACAAAACTAAATTTCTTCAAATTAATCAACAACTTCTCCTCCCTTAGCTTGTCAAAAGCTCTTCATATATGCATCAAGTGCTCCTCCAATGCTTTATTGAAAATCAAAATATCATCCAAATAAAAAATAACAAATTTTCCTAAAAATTCTTTCAATACCTCATTCATAAGCCGCATAAATGTGATCGGTGCATTGGTTAACCCAAAAGGAATTACTAACCACTTGTACAAGCTCTCCTTGGTTTTGAAGGTTGTCTTCCATTCATCTCCTTCTCTAATCCAGATCTAGTGATATCCAATCTTCAAATCTATCTTCATGAAGTACTGAGCTCCACTCAAACAATCCATAATGTCATCCATTCTTGGCAAGGGAAATCTACACTTGATGGTGATCTTGTTGATGGCTCTAGAATCTATACATCAGCATTCCCCATCCTTATTTGGTGCTAGTCTTTATGAATTTATACACATGGAGTCAAACTCTCTCTGATCAATCCCTTTCGTAACAACTCTTGCACTTGCATATTCAACTCTTCACTCTCTACTAGAGTTACACGATGAGCTTCCTTATTCAAGAAACTAGCTCCAGGAATCAGGTCCATTTGATGACTAATCTTTCTTATAGGAGGAAAACCTTTAGGTATATTATCAAATACATCTTGAAACTCATTCAACATATATGAAACCTCTATAGGTACCTCATTAGTATCTTCTTTATCAACTCTAGGGATTAATGCAAAACACATATGCTCATGCCTCCTGCCTTCTAGGAACTTTCTTCCATCAACCAAACAAATTCTTACATTACATACTTGTTCCTCTACCTCTTTCAGGGGCTTCAACTATGATGAACTCCATCTTTTTTTAGAGAATAGGTGTTGGCATGTCTATCATTTTACTGCTTTCGTTGATCAAATTGCCTTGGTCTTCCTAGCAGCATATGAAAAACATCCATAGGCGAGAATATCACAATACGCCATCATAGTGATTTCAATCTTGAACTTTGAGACATTGTTCATTTACCAAAGCTTTATTGTCCTTTTGCAACCAAGCAATCCAGTATGGATTTGGATGCCTTCTTCTCTCCAAATGCAACTTACTAACCATCTCTTCTGAAACAAGGTTATCGGTACTACCTCCATCAATAATAACATTGCAGAGCTACCTTCCACTTACATATGGTCTTGAAACAAATTCTTCCTTTGAGTTAGTTCCTTCTCCTCACATTCAACAAGGCTCTTCTAGTAACAAGAACCTCTCCTCTTTTTGCATCCTCAAAATGTGAAGACTCAACATCTTCATCTACATGTGCAAATTGTGCATTACCTTCAGGTCTTCTATTTTTCCTTCCTTGATGTTGAGGACACTCATAGGCTCTATGTCCTTCTCTGCACTAGAAACAAGATCCACAAAAGCCTCTTCTTCCTGGTCCTTATCTAGATCTTCCTCTTCCTCTTTGGTCTCCACTATTCTGATCACAAGGATGGTAGGTGTTATCTCCTTTTTGGTTTTGGATGCTACTGGATCCTTTTCCCTTCTCTTGATCTTCATTTTGACCTCCATATGGTCATCCACTAGTCTTTCCACCACGACCTCCACCTCTTTGCTTATTTTCAAATCTTCTATTCAACTTTTCTTCTACATTCAAAGCAAACTAATGTGCATCTTCAATTGTAGACATTCTTACCAGATCCAACTTTTCTTGAATACTTTGCTTCAACCCATTTATGTAACAAGGAACTTTCTCCTTATTGGCCTTAGAATGGCATGCTCTGATCAAGACATGGTAGAATTCTTCTGTATACTCGACAATTTTTTTCGCTTGTTTCAACCCTTGCATCTACTTCAACAAATCTAGCTCATAACCACATGAATGAATTGTCTTTTTAATTTGTCCACCATATGATCCCATCTTGGTCTTTGCAAATTTGACCCTCTTAGGATCTTCCACATCGTCATACTCAAAGTACTCCTCCATATCGTTGATCCAATCAATCAACTCTTTTGGGTTAAGATTTCTAGAAAATGTAGAAACATCGATCTTTGGCCTTTCCCCAATCTTAGAGATGGCCTTAGATAATCTGACTTGCTCTAGATCTACTACATCTTGTTCTTCTTCGAACTGTTCCTCATTTTCAGCTTCATCTTCACTTTCATCTCCTCTTCTTGGCTCAAACCCTCGATGCAACTCCTCTTGTAGTGCTTGAACTTGTCTTTGCAGGGCTCTAAAACCCTCTTCTGGTACAATAACATTCCTTCCACCACCATGGTTTCTTCGTGGAGGCATTCTGATCACCCTTCTCAGAAACCCACAACCACAAGTCTTGGTGCAAACTGCCTCATGTTCGACGACCTGTTTACACACTTGGGAAAACCTCCTCTAATGCCACTTGATGAGGGCCACACTGCCCTAAACCTTCACAAATCACAACAATAGATACCAACACAAAAGATGCGAGACAAAAAATAACTTACTTTCAATTATTTTTAGAAAATAAAATTACATATTTAGAACCTACAATGCTATAGCCTCATAGGCTTGATTCATTACAACAAAATTCACTTATAAAAAAAAATTTATTCGAAGCCACAATTTGCACTAATGGAGCCACCTTTTACAACCCCCACTTATCCCTTTTTATTTTACCCAATAACCACCCTAGAATGTTCTAGAAAGTGTAATTTTACCTTTTGTTTTGGTGCCAAAAGTTCCTCTGTTTGATTTCTTGCCTAGGAAAATATTTTGATGAAATTCACTTTTTAGTGGGGTAGCTTTATGGGGCCATAACTTTTGATTTGGGTGTTCGATTTTCTATTATAGCATATTGTTGGAAAGCTCTCGAAGAGATTTACAACATCGAATCATTAAAGATTAGTTCATCCACTTTTTGAGTTGTTTCGGGGCCTCTAAGGTTTTCATATTTGAATTTGAAGCTATATTGGAGAAATTTCATGAGACGAAAAACTTTAATATCTCCCAAACCATGCAAGGTATTGAGATGATTCTTTCATGACAAAATTCTTTTTAGTTCTGCTCCTTGGGGTAAATTTTTCAGGTCCATATGAGCTCATTTATGTTGACTTACTAAAAATAGTAAGTGAGCATTTTTTGCCTTTTCTGACTTCTGACTGTCTTATACCCCTTAAGTCCCATCATGGGACTCAAAACAACTAAAGAAAATAAAGAAAAAACATTTTTTTTGGGTGATGCAAGATTTCCCTACACTGCTAGATGCTCCTGCATCAGGTATGGTAGGATTAGGGATAGAGTCCAAAATGGGCATGGTATTGGCAATACCTTGGTGAAAGAGTTGGAAGACTTAGGATCAATAACAGATGTAGCAACAACATGGGATTCCATAAGTCTACAACATCTCACTGAAGTATTGGCAATAGGACACCAACTTGTGAAGCTCATATGAGTTTCAAAATACTAAGTGTGCCTAGTTTGAACACTAAATTATCGAACAAACACAATACGACACTTGGAAGCAAAAATTAGACAATAGAAGTAGATAGAGAACACAAAAACAAAGATATGAGAAAAATTTGAGCCAAAAATAGCAAGACAAAGCCGCCTAGGGCATCTCTATCTTGGACAGGGTTTTAAAAAATTGAAAGTTTGACTATTTATGATATTGTTTAAGGCTTCTATATTTGTGTACAAATAGGTCTTTCAGTGAATTGCTTCACAAAATTTTCTCAATTTATGACAATGCAATTGATCAAAATGCAAGTGTGCAACAATGTTGAAAATGTTTAAATAATAAATGATAATTGTGAATGCACTTTCCAGATCTAAAATGCAACAATTAACTGATTCTAATACGCTTAAATTTGAAAATGATTATTTTGATGCAATTTTGAAACAAAACAATGTGCTTTTTTCAATTTTTGAGCTATATAAAAGATGTCTAAATGGATGCAATGAACAATTTCAAATTTAAATGATCTAATGCAGATTTTGAAATGTAATTTGAATGTCAATCAAACCTAATATGACTGAAATTAACCATATTGCACCCTATAATGCAATATTGTATGCATTTTTTTTAATTTTTATGCTTTTTATGATGTAAAAATGGAATGTCTAAATGAATAATGCAAAGCAATGCAAAACCAACCCTATATCTAGGATGAAATGCTGAAAATTTCAAAAGTTCTATAATGTTAACATGTTAGGTTCACCAAAATGAAATGAGGGAAAAGGGAAACCTTTAAGGGAGACTTCCCTTTTTAGGGGTTTACCCCTTTTCCTAGGGATTTCATTAAATAGGGAGAATGGATGATGGATGGTAGTGGGAATTTGAATGATTTGGACAAGGTATATGATTGAATTACAACTTGGAAAGTGGGTCAACGATCCCTTGACCAAATCTAGGTTGAATTTATGGATGAACTGTAATGGTATAACTAGGCTAGTGATGCAATTTACTATTCTAATGCAAATATAGTAAACACAACAAGTCACAAAAAATTCAAACAATTGAAATGGATAGAGCGTGACACTATGCACCTATGGTATAAATCTGAGCCTGTTTTTGGAGGAATAATATACCCAAGGCGTAATTGTCCTTGTAGAGGGATTTCATATCGCAGTCCTTCGGTGCTAGATTAGATCTTTTCATTTTCACATGCAAATTTGTCAGATCGCTGTCAAATATTTTTATAAGTGAGTTTCCATGAGTTGTCAAGATGTAGGGTTTTGATTGCAACAATGGGTAATTGATCTTCAAACTTCTTTCAATATCCTCCAAGCTTGGAATTTGCACATTCAAAGAGAGAGGAAGGGTTGTGCCATTTAGGGGGCTTGCCTTAGTCAAACCCCATGTTAGTGTTTCCACTTCCACGATGGAAATGGCAATGATAGATGGATAAATGATAAGAAGGAATGATGAATCAATAAAGTGCTACAACTCACCACCCTTCAATGGCTTCCTTGAAGGACTAAAGTCATACAAATCTCCTCAAGGCTTGGATCTTTTTTTCTTGAATTGCTTGGAGACCTACAAAGATTAGATATCACAAATACAATGATAACATAAACATACATAAACTCACATATGATTTGACATGATGGTTGGATCTTGAATTGCTATAATAAATCTCTGAAATGTTGCTCTTGAATGCTCTTGACTTGCACTTGATAATAATTTCTCCAATAATTTTCTAGACGATCTCAAACAATGCAATAACTAGGTATTTATATGCAATTATTCTAATTCCTTGCAAATTAAATCTCGATAGCTGAATTTGGACACTTGAATTACAAATAATAAAGTGCCAACACTGACATATTTGAATTTGGAGCCAAAATAGGGGTACATTTTCACCATAATGAGACCTATTTTCCATAGGGCTATGTGTCCCAACCCTATTTTCCTAAAATTAAGGTGTTGGGAGCAAAGTATTAGATAAATGCATTTGTTTTGTACTTGGAGTTTATCGGTAATTATTAAAAAATAGGCCATTAAATGCATAGTTGAGGGAATTTTATGTTCAATTTGGTCCAATAATTTAAGGGGGAGCAAAACATAGTGTGAAATTGTCAAGGGTGGCAATTTACGACATACCCCTTAAGGTTTAACTTTTGATTTTTTATCCTTGATTTTTTTTAATAAAAGGGCATAAATTTTTTATTGAAATCTAGAAATTAATAGTACATAAGGATCAGGGAACCCGCAAGCTCCCACAAAGGAAAACACCAAAAAATCCATCTAAAATAAAACCACTGTCCAAATAGCCACCAACAACTTATCCCTCCATATCATCAACAATGACCCTCTCTAAATCATGAACATACTCAGGGGATAACTGTCTCCACCCCTCAATCCTCTAATCATCCTCATGCTCTAAAGCCCACTTAGCCAAATAGTCAACCACCCTATTCCATTCTCGTAGAATCCTCCTCATTGCAGTTACACAAAACACATATACAGGGACCCTGGAATCCCCTCTTACGAAGATTATCCCATGTCAAACATCTATTCCAAGCCAGAGTCCACACAAAACAATTACACTTTGGCCATGAAAACTTGTTCCACACATGTTTCCACTAAGGTACCTCCACCCCCCAAACTTACGATACAACAACTTCTGATATCCACTAGCCATAGTGAAAGCACCCTTAGGATTCAGGCTCCAAGCTAGAATATCCTTATCCCTAAGGGAACTGCATTGTCTACCAGCCAAAATATTTTGGAGCATAGCACAATCATCCTCCAACCTAAGAACAGGCTAATCACAAGGATCCTTCCACCTAGCCACCTCCACCTACCCACATGGATAAAAACTCTTAAAATCACTCACCCTTGACTAACTAGCCTCCAAAAAGCGATGATACAGAGTCACCAAATTAGGGAACTAACACAAAATGGGGGTAAAACCATCCCAAGAATCAAACCAAAAGAAAGCCTCAACCCCCTATTACATATCTAGAATAGGCCCTCCTTGATTAGCGTAGCCCCTTTCTTAAGTGTTCCCCAAATCAAAGAACCTTTTCCCACCAAAGGAAACCTGGGAAGCTCCTCCTTCGAACCCAGAGAAGATACTTGTGAGATAAAATCCTGGCCCAAATAAGATCCTGCTACACACGACCTCCAGTAAAGCTTTGCAGCCAAAGCCAACCTGGAACAAGTCACCTACTGCAATTCAAGACCCCCAAACTGCCTCAGGCTACACACAATATCCCACTTAACCAGGCTCCACTTGGATGAGGACAAGCTATCCACCCATAAGAATTGTCTAGCTAGAGTCCAAATCCTTCACAAACCCAACTGGAGCCACCTGTAACATGCACAAGTATAAATAGGAAGAGCCTGCACCACAAAATTTAGCAGTTGAACATGAACAACAAAAGGCAACCATTGATGAGTCCAATGATTAACCTTCGCGTGAAACTTGTCCAAAATATTTTGCCATGATTCCCTGGGAAGTCTACCAACAAAGATCGGAATATCAAGATAAGTTAAAGGGAGAGAACCAATCTGGAACCTCAAGATACAAGCAATCCTTTGCTAAATAAGCCTCAGAGTATTAAAGAAGAAAATGGAGGATTTATCTTCATTAATCCTTTGACTAGAAGCAACAAGGTAGATATCTAAAGCCATGTGTAAATTCATAGCTTCTCTGATCTTAGCCAGACCCATCAAGGCAGTATCATCCACAAATTGCAGGTGAGATTGAGGAGGAAAGCCATTTCCCCATCTCTATCTCTGGATAAAACCCAACTCCACATTACTTTTCACTAGTCTACCCAAGCTTTCCGCAAGAAGAATAAATAAATAAAGAGAGAGAGGATCCCCTTGATGAAGACCCATAGAAGCACTAAAAAGAGAGGAAGGCTCACCATTAATCAACATCGAGAATGAAGTGGAGGTAACATAGCACATAACCCACTGGACCCAATCCTCAACAAAACCAAAAGCAATAAGAATTTTTCGCAAGGACCACTTCACTCTATCATAAGCCTTCACCATATCTAGCTTGATGAACATAGCCTTTTCTTTTGAGGATGCCATAGAATGAATGGTCTCAATAGCAATGACCAACCCATCCAAAATTTTCCGATCCTCCACAAAACCACTTTGTTCCTTAGAGATAAGCCCTCTAAGCCATCACTTTAGCCTTTCAAAAATCAACTTGGAAATAATTTTATACACCACATTACAAAGGGAAATGGGTCAAAATTGACTCAGACGATCCACCCCGTCACATTTGGGAATGAGAGCAAGGAATGTAGAGTTTAAAGCCTACAACATTTGCTTGTTTCTTAGAGACTCACGAACCACCTCCAAAAGGTCCAACTTAATGATATCCCAAAATTCTTGATAAAATTCAATTGGAAAACCATTAGGGCCTGGGGATTTCCCTTTCTTCATTTGGAAAAAAATAGCCTCTAATTCCTCCAGTGAGATATTACTCAAAAGATGCTCATTCATCTCCCTAGTGACCAAAGAGGGGATACAAGAAAGAACTTGGTTTTCTTCCGCCAAACCATCCTAAGAGTCCTCTTGAAATAAAGAAGCAACTGTGAAGCTTCTCTAGACATATCCTACAAAGAAGATAAATGCTCACCCTTGTCATTCACAAGAATGGGCATAGAATTACCATGTCTCCTAGCCTTCACTGAGTTGAAGAAGAAAGCGGTGTTTTTGTCTCCCTCCTGTAACCACTCAACTCGAGCCTTTTGTTTCCAATAAATTTCCTCGCGCAACTCACACTCCTCCAAAGCTTTCAGAGCCCAAGCCTCCTCCCTGAGTAAATCCTCAGAAAGACCAAACTCCCTTATCTCCCGAGTGATGACATCTAAGTCAGCTTGAGCAACAACCTTAACATGGAAAATATTGCCAAAGCACTACCTATTCCAACTTTTAAGTTGATATTTTACATATTGCAGCAATTTAGAAAAGGAATACATTGCAGTGCCAAAAGCAGGTCTTCCCCTCCACCATTCAAGCACATGCTCTTGCAAAGAAGAATCTCTTAACCACATAAGCTGGAACTTGAAAGATGGGGACCAAGCAACCTAAGCCGAAGTAGCAGTTAACTTAATAGGCTAGTGATCCGAACCCCTCCAGTCCAAAATATCAGAGCAAGTAGACAACCCTCCACCAACCTAGAAATAGGACACCAATAAATGATCAATTCTCTCAACAATACAGCTCTCCCAGAATCTCCTATTGTTCCAAGTTAACTACCCATTATGAGGCTTAATGCCCACCAGATTCAATGCAGAAATGGTATCATGAAAAAGGGAAGCAGAGGGCTCCAATCTCGCAATACCACCCTTCTTCTCATCCAACTCAATAATGGGATTGAAATCACCTACAATAATCCAAGGGAACAAAGGAGCAAGGCTCCAAACAAAACTAATATAAGATTAGAATAACTGCTTACCAAGAAAATCAATAGGTGCACAGATGTTGAGAGAAGAATAGTTTCCCCCAACTCCAGACTTGAAACAACCACAGAGATGGAAGACTTGGAGGACAACCACCAAAGAGGATGGATCTTCAATGTATTCCATAAGCAAGCCACCCCTCCTGCATTACCATGAGCCCCAATACATTGGAAACTGCCATGCGCCCACAACTTAGGCAACAAACCAATCATACCTTCAATAGTTAACTTAGTCTCCTATAAAAAAATAACATCAGGAGAATGAGTTCTCAACAAATCATGAACATTTTTTTTTTGAGGGCCATTGTTCAAGCCCCTTACATTCCAGGAAAGGACAATCATTTTGGAGGGTTAGAAAAATGGGAATCCAGGGTCTTAACAGTCCTAGACTCCACCAAAGACTCCCCCATCAACTTTATTTTCTCCAAATCCTTCTTTCTCCCAACTTTAGAAGACTTCTCAACAACCCCTTTCTTTAGGTCTTTCTGAAGAATTCCCAATGAAGGAGAAGCCTTAGTGCGTTTTATCAAGTCCACCCCCACTTTCACCAATGGAGTAGAGATCTCTCCCTCCCCCATCTTCGTATCCACAATATAGTCTTAGACCTCCCATGAACCACCATACTCAGATCCGTTTCCAATTGCACAACTCCAGTCTCCTGAGAATTCTAGTTGTAGTCTAGAATAATTCCTTCTTAAACCCCTTGTGAAACACCTTGATCCAAAAACAACATTCTTGGATTCACCTTTTATTGACTAAGATCATCCAACACATCAAATCTGTTAAAGGAATCTCCTACCTAGCACTCCTTAAGAGTCCTCTTTTGACCTCGGTTCCTATTACGTGCCTTAACAGGAATAAAACCCTCCACACGAACAGTCTCACCAGGCATGGGGTCCTTTCCCTTGTCAACCTTGGGAGGATTGCAAGGTGGTTGAGTTTCCTGAGACGCGAAAGATTTAGACTTCAAGAAACTCCTTTGTAGATGGCCATATTCATGAAAAATATGGCAACAAAAGGGAAATGTCTCATAGGAAAGTTGTTGCACCCAATAGAATGAACCTGCACCAATTTCCAAAGAATCTGGAAGAGGGTTATTTAAATCCATTTCAACACAAATATGAGAAAAAATCATTACCTTTCTATCTTGTGTTTGCTAAGAAGGACCACCGGTTTTCCCAATAACGAAGCAACTCAATGCAAAATGTCATTGCGCCAATATTCCACTGGAAATCTAGGGAGAGGAACCCACACTGACACCCGATTTGGAAGCTCCTCCGAAGGATCAAAACCCGCATTCCAGTGTTTAATGAATAGACCAACCTAGTTGTGGAAATAAGGACCACCTTCAAACACTCTATTGCGATCCACCATGCAATTAAATGTCACCATGAAATAACTATTTTCTAACAACATTATTTCCATCTCACCCTCTAGGGACCAAGTACAATGAGCCCACGATTCCAAAAATTGGAGCAAAAACCTCATTCCTATAAATTTGTAGAGTAAAGCATGTTTTGAGAAATATTTGATGTCGTCCGCAATCGATTTAGGTTGAATGACCAACATCGGCCTATCTTTGGAACATTCTAGGAAACCATTTATCTTCGGTTTACAAGAACCACCAACTAGAACAAATCCACCATTACTTGAATCCTTTGAAAAAAAAACTATTATTAAAAAACCTCAGTGAACTATTTGGAGAAGAAGCTCCAAATGTAGCTTGAAAGTCCAGAGGGGATTTGACCCCTGATGTCTCCCTAGGAGCCATGCTAAAGAAAAATAAAAGACCTTACCAGGTCGATTAAGAACTCACACCCTCACATCACAAGCTAGCCAAGGCCAGACCTAGAGAGCTGAAACTTAACCCACCTGAACAAGCAATAGCAGTGACCACTTACAGAATCACAAAGAGAATGGAATGTTATCAAAAAAGCTCCTCCCCACCGGTGCAACCCCACACACCAGCAAGAAGAAGCACGTTGTAAGAACCAACCCCCGTAGCAATAAAATCCCACTTAGCAGCAGACCATAGACTAAGAAGGTGAATAACATAGAAAAACTGACATGCAATGAGGGGATGGCCCTCACGCAGGCCGCACAACCTCACCCAGTCGTGTCCTAGGTGGCTCCATTAGTCTTTTTATCGTTGATTTTGAAATCTATTTGATTTGACTAATTATATTTATGATATTCATATTCATAGTTAACTGTGGTTTACCATTGATTCTTTCTAGGGTTGGTTTATGCCAAGAGCTAGTTGAAACCCTTAATTTTATGAAGAAATGCTTGCATAAACCCTCACATGGTGTAATGTCCTTGTGATATAGGGATTCGACACTCACGAAGTTATCTTCATTCAAGATCCTCCACGAGGGTGAGCGCCTATATTAGCTCAATGAAACATCACAAGGTTTGGTTAGAAAGGTAGGTCATAGAGGTTTCTGATAGACTTGATAAGGTCTCAACTAGAGGGCGTTAAGCCCTTGAATCTGAGGCGACAATGTGGGTACTAGGAGGAATTGAGAGGTGCTTGTGGCGTCTCATAAAGGGACGAGATGAGTTTATCACAGAAAATAGCTAAGTGGTTGCTAATGACCAGATTATTGAAAACCTACATAATGTGATAAAGAAATAGAGTAGGACTAAAATGAAATAAAATAGAAGTGATAAAGAAGAAGGGAAGGGAAAGAAATACTTATAGTCATATGGGTGATGAGGCCTCCATCAAACAAATGTCTTCAAAACCTACAAGCATAATATTTGGAGAGAATGTTGGGGCTGTATAGGGGTTTGCCTCAATCAAACCCCCATTTTGGTGTTCCCACCTCCATGAACAACCAAGAAGATAAAGAGTGATGAAAAAGGCATGTGGTGAAGGCTAAACCTGCTCAGGATTAGAACCTGCACCACGAATAAGCATGTGATAAAAGCAAACCTTGCTCGAGGAGGAGAACCCATATCACCTAGTAAGTATGCAAAAAGTAGGGGATATGGAATCCCAAGATGCTCACAAAAATAAAAATGGAGTTTCAAGGGCCAAGAAGGCTACAAAGAGTGTTGCTAAGAGATCTTGAGAGAGCTTGAAGCTGCTACAACAAGCTGTAAGCAAGTGATGGAGTGCGACTAAAAACTAGAATGAAGCTATAAAAATGTTAGCAAGACTTGGAAAGACTTCCCAACCTGCAAATGGATAGAAAGAATGAATTAAAAGGGAAGAAAAGAATCTTCTTGAGTGGTTATAGAGAATCTCTAGCTGTTTCCACCAACAAACTTAGTTGCCAAGTGGAAAACATGCTCGAAAACGGTTGTTTGAGCATTTACACATCACATGACACTAGCACAGCGCGTAGTCATCCGTACAACGCACGAATTTCCAGACATATCACGCTACAAAATGATGCAAACAGGAAAGGCATAAAGTCCAATGCAAAGTTGACACACAAGGTTCACTGCTGAAAAGGGGTGTTGGAGCATCTTGAGAGGGAAAAAGGCTAATGCAAGGGCCAAAATGGGCCTACTCAAGATGCTAAGGGAGTGGACACTAAAGTGGAAGCAAGAATGTAGGTGAAACTACAAAGGTGCAATTTGCTCTTATATAGTCCCCAAGACAAAATAATAATGCAAATCTGATTCTTAACCTTCCACAAACACTTTTCATTTAAATAACAACCCTATTGACCCTCACATTCACTCAAATCTTAGACAACTCGAATTAGAATTATTCAATAATATCATTACATTTCAAATAACAAATGATTATTTAAATACTCTCAACTTCTTATTATAATGAACAAATAATAGGTGTAAACATTGATATCTTTCTTATTACAATTATGGTTGTATTACATTCAAATAGATCTACAATATCAATAACTACAACAATGAACGATAGGATCAAAATAATGTGGCTAGATTTTGTCTCCAATGAAACTCAAATATGAACTTTGTATAAGATTATCCTCCAAAATCGCTAAGGTTTTCATCCTAGGCTTTCCATGCTCACAAGTGCTCAAAGGGTATTTTGAAAGGAATTTTATTAAGTGTAGATGATCCCCACAAAATGGACATGTTCATCCCTCTATACCTATCACAACAATAATGGGTTAGCCACAATGTAAATCTATCTCCAAATTTAAACAATGATTATGAACATGAAAAAGTCCCACTTTTGAAAGTCATGGAACCAAAAATAACCATTAAAAACATTATGACATGTGCAAAGGAATTATGGAGAGAATGTAAAAAAAGTTCAAAATATCAGGGGTTAAGCGTTGAAGATACCACAAGACTCATACCATAGATCAAGGCACGAAGAGTCAAGCAACAAGCATGCTAATAAAGACATGTTTAAAATTCCAACAAATACAAAGGAAGAAGGGGGAAGGATGTAAGGCATGATAGGATAGAGAAGTTTGAAAGTTTTATTAGGACCAAAGAAAGGTTGGACTTAGACATTAAAGCATATGCTAGACAAGGAACTCCAAAACTTTGATGGCTAACAAGCACTTAGAAGATTGAGCATGCTTTCAAAATTGGAGACTTTGGGGATCTTATATTGACACTAGAGGAAAGAAGAGGAATAATACACACAAAAAATTGGAATAGAGGAGATGCAAAAAAATAGGAAATAGGAAATTTGGTCCATAACATAGATTATTACAAAAAGGGTACATAACAAGTTTATCCTACTCAAAATTGTTTGATCTCAATCAATGTAAATTCACATGTTCCAAAACTCCTACTTTTTCCCAAACAACACTCTCTATAGATAGGTTCTTCCCATGAACTAACTAATTTTTGATAGTTCCATGTCCCAAAATTTCCCTCCTTGTGATGATGATGGCACCATTACCCTTATAAGAAACACTCCACAACATGTGAACACTAGGTGAATGCAGGATGGTGCACATCATAAACACACATCACCATGCATGAAAAAATTCCAAGGGATGGGTGTTGTGGTGTGTTATTGCAATACTTTCCCAAGTACAATAATTTAACCTATGTTGATTTATGTTTTGAAGCATATACCCTCAAGTATCCTTCAACCCTCTTATTCATTATTTTTGTTGGCTCAATAGCTTTAATCTAACGACTTACTCCAAGAGTGAGTGTTGCACCTATCAAATTATCAGATGATTTCTACCAACAACTACTAGCAAATATGCTACCTCTATTATTGATAATTATTTTAGGCAACCCATATAACCTAATCATCTCTTTGAAAATTAAGTCCACCATATGATGTTATTGAGTCCATAATAAATGATTAAAATGTATGCATATTTATTCATCTTATCTATGAAAACATAAATGTAATCTTTACCATGCATATTGGAAAGACTTTGGATGAAATCCATGAATACATGTTCCAAATCTTGATGATGAATAAATAGAGGCTGCAATCAACTTACTAAAAAATTATGTTCTCCTTTTTACTAGAGGGTGATGTCTTTGCTAATATGTATGACAATACCCTCCTTGAATCACCTCGAAATGAATCTATCTCCCTTTTTCCTATAATATATGTAAGATATGAAGTTTAGTACTAGGGTGTATTATGCAACATTTTTGAGATCTTTTTCGTCATGTTAGACCCACGACTAGAAGGGTTATATTCTTATACAAAATGCAACCACCTATTGGCACATTTATTTCAACATGTGCATTTTATTCTATGTTAGTAGCCATTGTATCTCATTTCAATCTTATGAATTGGAAAGCTCCCTATCCTTGGTCTTTTTGGTGATGTAGTTAGTTTATACTACACACTCTAATGTTAACACAAATTGAGAAACTTAAACTAGAAGATACCCCTACACACATTTCAAAGAGCGGGTTATCAAAAATCCAATGGA
>VDFB02084786.1:0-25529 GCA_007258455.2 Sequoia sempervirens
AAGCTCCTCTTGTGGAATATTTTCTTTGCCATGGTGAAGCGATCTGTGCATTTCAAGTGCTGTGAGTTAGCATTGACATTGTTAGCTACTGATACCGTGCATTTTTGTGTTTGGGTTTTGGTTATACTACTGGTCTTCATTATTGCTATCATCACCATTAACTGATGAGCATTGATTGGTTTGGGTTCCACCTTGATGTAAACTGTGTGTATGTTCATCTTATTCCTTGCAAATGTGAATAGTTTAGGAGTCCTTTGTGAGTAAATATGTGTAGGCTTGAGTTAGTTATCTTCTTGTATGCAATTTAAAGCTATTGTGGAACCATTTTCGTGCCAGGCTCATTACAGTGTGTAGGATGGTTGGCCTTCTCCTCCATGTCTCTGAAGTCATTTTCAAACCATTCTTCACCAAATGAGCACTAGTTGGTTTGGGTTCCACCTTGAGTAAACTATGTGTATGTTTATCTTATTCCTTGAAAATGTGAACAGTTCAGGAATCCTCTGTGAGTAAATCTGTGCAGGCTTGGGTTAGTTATCTTCTTGTATGCAATTTATATCTGTTGTGGAACCATTTTCGTGTCGGGTTCATTACAGTGTGTTGGATGGTTGGCCTTCTCCTCCATGTCTCTGAAGTCATTTTCGAACCATTCTTCACTAGCACCTAGCTCCTAGTCTTCGTCATCTGTCGCCCACACTTTCCCCTCCAGACCTTCCGCCTTCACATACTCTTGCACCCACCCAGCTGGCCGGTTCCTGGCTATGTATGCAGTGCACATCATGAAAGTGATGCTTCTCTCGATTTTTCCCCACTTCTTAAGTTCCGTCGGCTTTAGCGACCGCACAAGTGGGAATTTTAGCACTTCCAACCCATTCCCAAGAGACATATAGTAGGTTTGTGGCATCGGGATTAGTAGGTTACTGTCCACGTTATCCAGGGCTTCATCAATTTCTCCTAGCGACGAATGTGAAAACACCATCTGACAGAGCTTCTTCCCTTTGGCTTTCGAGACTCCCATGTAGAGGAGCATCGCCAAAAACATTGCTGTGATATTAGTGTTAACCCTAAACCTCTGGTGAGCCAACATAAATTCCTAGCCCAAAATCTTTAACTACACGGATCACAAGCGGGTGTGATGACACCGCGATTCCCTTCAGCCTTTTATTAGTGATTTCTCCATGAAAGGCTTGCTGTTGCTTGGTTATGTTCAAGAACAACGGCGTATCCATTGCACTCGAACGCGTGAGATGTTAGGAGCCAGCAAAAAAGTTGGTTACAATGCTACCACCTTATGCCTATTTCAACAAGCTCGCCTTACACTGTCATGATGACTGCCTCAAGTAGCAAATCGTCTGATAATTGCCCCCAAATTTGCTAAAAGCCCTTTAAGATTTGGTTGCCTCCTCCACCATTCATCCGTAAGCAACCATGCCAGGAATTAATTGCCAATTTCAGCACTAGTCTTTTCCGATGTCATGAACTTCGCAGTCGTACCCGGGTTGTAGTTGTCATGTGCCTTCTATTTATGAAGCTTGTCTCTTCATTCACGTACGGTATCGACTTGATTGTCATATCATGAGTTTGAGCTCTTTCCGCCGCCACTTTGGCCAGTCCATCGGCCACATCATTCCCCTCCCTATATACGTGGCTTATTTTGAAGGCTTCAAACTTTAATAGCGCATCTCTTATGGGTGCGGGCCAATGGTTGAGCTTCTAGTTTGGAGTTGAGCTGAGTTAGATAGCGTTAACTATGATGAGAGAATCTTCTTCCAATTGAATATACTTAGCACCTAGTTCCAGACCCATTTGTAAACCAAGCAAAGCCGCTTTAAACTTTGCTTCGTTGTTGGTGCATTCCCCCAAGTGGATGGATCTTTCTGCCAAGGTTACACCATGTTTATCACGTGCAATACACCCAACTCGCTCGGCCCTGGGTTTCCTTTAGAGGCCCCATCGAAATTTATTTTAATCCAATCATTCTCCGGTGCTTGCCATTTGACCTTCGATCTCTTTTTTAAATTTTGACTGTTTCCATTGTTCCTGCCTAAGGTTGGGATTTTCAAATTCGTAAAGGTTTTTGAGAGTCTGTCATCCCAACTCGTAAATATTATTTGTTTGTTTGCCTTTCCTCGAGCAACTTCATTTACTAATTTTGATATTGCTCCCTTAATTTTGCAACATAGCCTGTCCGTGTCCATTTCCTTACCTTGAAAGATTCTTTGGTTGCGTTCTTTCCATACTTCCCAAATAATGGATGAAGGGGTGACTTCCCAGATGCTTGCAAATGCTGACTTCCTGAATGGTAATGGCCACATATTAAACTAATCCACTATATCCACCGAGATTGGGCATTGAAAATTTAGCTTTGACATTAAGTATTTCCAGCACCTATCTGTGTAGGGACACGTTAAAAGGATGTGGTCCGCAAACTCATTGCTATTTTTGCAGAGTACACATCTTCTAGGGCCCTGGATCCCAATTGTAGCAAGCCTGTCTTCAATAAGAATGTGTTTTTGCATTGCCAACCATGAAAAAAACCTTGCTTTGGGGAGACACCTTTTTACCCTAGATTAGTTTGCATGGCCAATTCTGTCTAGCCATTGCAATTTCCTTGATCATGTATCCCAGTTTCACTTTGTATTCACCAATATTGGAACCACACCACCTAATTACATTCTCCTGGATTGTTGGGGCAAAGGTTTTGTTCTTCAGAATTTCTGCCAATGCAATTTTCCATGCCTGGGGAGCATTGATCTCTTGGGAGGAGTGCCATTCCCATTGTCAGACCCCATTTCGCCATGTTACTCTCCCATAATTGCAGACCTTCGTGCCCCATTTTCTGATTGTTTCTGCTTTGATCTCTTCCAGATTGGGAAAATCTACAATTGGCTTTTGTCCACCCCAAGAGTCTCCCCAAAATGATGTGCTTTGGCCATTCCTCACCTCCCAAGTTACATGTTTAGATACTATATCTCTGCACTCCAGGATGTAGTTCCATATTGTTGATCCCTTCGTATGGTCCATAGTAATTAGGATGCGTGTTGGATTGTCTGAGTCCAAGTATTTCCTTCTGAGCACCTTAACCCACCTCTGTTCACCTTTTGCATACATGCCCCATACAAGTTTTGCTCCCATGGCCAAGTTCATCAATGTTAGTTGCGTGATGCTTGCATCTCCAACCTCTTTAGGAGAGCAAACATTTTCCCATGCTACTAATGGGAATTTCTGTTGTTCCCCAGTCCCACTCCAAAATAACCTCCTGAATATCTGATTGAGGCATTCTTTTATCACTTTGGGGATTTTCAAACAGGCCATTGAGTATATTGGGATGGCTGAGAGGATTGCTTTTACCATTTGAAGTCTACCTGTTGAGGATAGCCATTTCCTTTTCTAGGTTCCCAATCTATTCTTGCAGCTGTTTACTAGGCTTTCCTAGTAGCTTTTTTTATTGCTCCCAATAAAAAGAGGCATTTCCAAGAAACGGCCAGGGAAGTTTGCCACCCTCAGCCCCAATATCCTTATACCAAATCTCGTTGGAGGCTTGGCTACGTATTAAGCAAAAAGACCTCCGATTTTCTCCAATTAATGCTTTGCTCGAATGCCAGGCAATACTCATCCAAGTATTTCTTGATGGTTCTAGCCTCCTTTCTGCTGGCCACCCCAAAAAGGATTGTGTCATCAACAAATTGCTGATGTGTTGTTGTGTCCAAGCCATTTGCCATTGATACCCCCTGCCACTTGCCATCCTGTTTTAGAGATTTGATGCCTCTTCCCAAAGCCTCCACCATGATGATAAAAAGGAAAGGGGAGAGCTGACGTCCTTGTCTTATTCCTCTTGAGGAGGCAAAGTAGCGATGGACCGCCCCATTTACCATGACTGAGAATTTGGCCGTTGAAATGCAACTGTTGACCTAGCTGATCGAGTCCTCTTTGAATCCAAATCTTCTCAAGACTTCTATCAAAAACTGTCTATCCACCAAATCATAGGCCTTGAGTATGTCTAGCTTTAGGACCATGCATGCCTCTCTTGCCTCTGGCTGAATGTAGGGTCTCGTGTGCAATGATGATACCCTCTACTATTGATCTCCTAGGTGCAAACCCACTTTGTTCTTCTAAAATGACTGCATTTAGCATGTTGATGTTATTAGTAGCGTCGAGCTGCTTCTTCCAGGTCCACACAATTGAAGACAATTCAAATGCTAGCCTAACGGCTATTTGAATTTTGATTATTATATTCGATGAAGGAACACTTCATTCTATACCTTGCTCTTGGCCGACTTGAGATGATTTGAAGAGTCACGTCTTTTGAAGACATTTAATATTTGTTTATTGTATTTAAGAGGAGGTGCGATCTTCTAAGAGGCCGACCTCTTACTTGTTAAAGACATGCCTCTTGGATGAGGTCGACATGTTGTTATGAAAAGGCACATCCTCCTCCTTCACATCATATATATTTCCACCTGTTGCATTCCATTCGATCATCCATTTTTCATACACATTCATTCATTGATATCAAGTGCGAATCATCTCAAGAGCAGATCGAGATTTATAGAAGGCTGAGATTATGATCTGCAGATTGCATCACTAAGATTCTGTAATTGCATCAGTGCGTGATGCTTTCTCTTTGGCCTTCATATCAGCCGTCATTGTAAAGGAAACATCCTTGAGAATTAATATATAAGAGATATATTATTGTTGGGTTTTTCTCCCTCAAGAGGAGGGTTTTCCCAAGGTATTTGCTGTGTTGTGTATCTGTTTTTTGAATTAAATTCTGTGCATTAGATCTGATCATAAAACTAACATGGTATCAATGCGGGTTTGAAGAAGATCGTGATCAGATTTATTACTACAGCAATACTCTTTTCTCTTTCTCATTATTGTCTATCTCTATCTCTTCGTCACGATGGTGAACGGTTTGAAGATTGAGGATAGACTCGAAGGAGCATCAAACTTCACTTCCGAGCTCTACCTATCATGGAGAAGATGGTCACGGGACTTCCAAAGTTCAACCAGGAGCATGAAGGTATTTGCAGAGGCTGTGTTATGGGTAAGAATACTAAAGGTCCATTTCATAGTAGAGAAAATAGATCTAAATGTATTCTAGATCTCATTCATTCTGATTTATGTGGTCCAATGTCTGTTGCTTCTTCGAGTGGTTTCTTGTATTACATTTTGTTTATTGATGACTACTCTAGAAAGACTTGGATTTATTTCTTGAAATCTAAAGAATCTAAGGAAGTATTAGAAAGGTTCAAGGAATTCAAAGCTCATGTGGAGAATCTGTTCGGGAAGAAGATCAAAGTCCTGAGATTTGATAATGGAGGAGAGTACACTTCCAGTAGCTTTCGAAACTACTGCATTGAAGCTGGGATTAAGAGGGAGTTTAGTGTCCCTTATAATCCTCAACAGAATGGTGTTGCTGAAAGGAAGAACAGATCAATCGTGGGAGCAACAAAAGCCATGGTTCATGATCAGGAATTGCAAACCTTCCTATGGGTAGAAGCATCTAGGACAACAATCTATGTTCAGAATAGAAGTCCTCACCGGATCCTAGAGAACATGACTCCTGAAGAGGCTTTTACTGGGAAGAAGCCAGAGGTGAGTCATTTGAGGATCTTTGGATGTCCAGTTTATGTTCATATACCGAAGGAAAAGAGGACAAAGTTGGAGCCTTCTGGCAAGAAGGGGATATTTGTAGGTTACAGTGAGACATCAAAAGCCTATAGAGTCTACATTCCAGGTCAGAAGTTAATTGAGATTAGTAGAGATGTCACATTTGAAGAAGATGTTGCATTTAGAAGATCCAAGGGCACTCACATGGAGATTGATAATGAAGAGTCTCCTTAGGATATGGAAGTTGACCATGCTCCTAAGATTAAGAGGGAGACTCAGAACCAAAAGAAGATGATCTAGTTGAGCCTTTGGAACCTACTGATGGGCCTACCGATATTATGATTAGGAAAAAGAGACCTCTATGGGCTAGGCAAACAATGCAGGAGGCAAAAAGGTTTGCAGCTCCAAGAGGAACCTTCAGAGAAAGTGTAATGTCCCCCTTTTCAGCGTGATCTTGTTTGCAGAGTGTTAGCCTATTTCTTGGACCCTTGTGGGCTAACTGGATTGGTTAGAGGGTCAGTGGTACCTTTTGGAGAGTTCGGTCGATTTCATTTTATGAGATCGTGGATAGGCTCATTGCAGGCCTTGGCAGTACAGGTGTTTCTTTGCTTCTAACGGCACTAAATTCCATTGAGAATTGAGGGAGATAGGCTTACTTAAGTGATTTAAGTTATATTTTAACTTAAAGTCTTTTTATAAAGTCAAATTGACTTTATAATTCTTATATCACTTAAATAAAGTCTAAAGTGAATATTTTAAGTTATATCTTTTAATCACTTAAAGGAGGCGCCTAAAATCAAAGTCTAGACTATGGAAAGTGACTTAAGTTTATTTCCATAAATTTAAATGATCTAAAACCCTAAAAGGTACGGCCTTCTTAGGTTTTCACCTCCTTTGCTTTATAAGGGATTTGGGCAATGAGAAACTCATCTTTTTGAATATTTCAACTTTGCCTTGGAGGTTTTTTCCCTTGCTTTCAGCCTGTGATCAGGTTTGCAACAAATCCACCATTGGAGAACGAAATCTCTTCAGTGTGAGCACTTGTGAGGTTGTGAGAGATCAGCTGAATTAGTGCAGATTGAGAGAGCTTCATTTCAGAAGTTCTGCAGTGCTTCAACAATTTTTTGTAGTGTTGGTTTATTGGTTGCTATTCTTCCTTCACCATGGCAGGCTTCATGGCTGTTTGGGCGCACCTTCAGAGATGGTTTCTGGTTCTTTTTGTTTGAAAGGGCGTGGCACTTGCAAAGAAGGTTTTTTTTGGCTTTTTGGAGAAACGTCTTCTTTCTGAGGATCTCTCTTCATGAACTTGGGTGCCCTATCTGTACTTCTCTGTGGTTTCAGTTTCAGATTAAACTTTGCAATCTGTAACGTTCTACTCCATTTTTCGTCAGTTCTTCACTATTTTGATCGGATTTCTTATTTAAAAAATCTGGAGGCTTTCGGGTATGTTTGTATGTTTTAAATCCATTGTTGATGATAATAAACACCTTCTACAAATTCAGTTTGATTAAATTTGCTCAAGTTTTCATTCTGTGAGCTTTTATATGATGCGCCCCTTCTCTTCTGTCTACAAAATTTCTCTATAAAACTAAAAAACACAAATAGACTTAAGAAAAAGACAGGGGTTTGAGTAGTGAGCTAGCAAGGCTCATCACAGAAAGCAAGAGACCTCACAAGTTCTCTAGTTATGTTGCTTTGATGAGTCAGATTATTGAGTCCGAGCCTTCCAGTGTTGAGGAGGCTTCTAGTCAACAAGTTTGGAAAGATGCTATGATAGAGGAGTATCAGTCAATTCTCAAGAATGATGTTTGGGACATCGTTCCTAGACCCGAAGGAAAATTTGTGGTATCTTCAAAATGGCTCTTCAAGATCAAGCATGCGGTTGATGGGAGCATTGAGAAGTACAAGGAAAGATTCGTGGCTAAAGGGTTCTCACAAAAAGAGGGAGTTGACTATGAAGAAACATTTGCTCCAGTTGCTCGCTATACTTCTGTCAAAACCATTATTGCCATTTCTGCATCTAGAGGATGGAAGATTCATCAGATGGATGTGAAGACAACTTTTCTAAATGGTGTGATTGAGGAAGAAGTTTATATCGAGCAACGATGAGCCGAGGTACATGGGGAAGAGGTCTCTCTCCTCATGTTTGTAGGTAGAAGGCTTGTATGGTCTTAAGCGAGGCTCCTTGTTGTGCATGAATGCAAAGAAGGATTGATGGATTACTTGTCAAGCTTGGGCTTCTCTAAGAGTGATGTAGACTCAAATCTGTATTTTAAGTTTGGCAGAAGCTAGATGAGATGATTTTAAGTCAAGGGAAGTACACCATTGACATACTCAAGAGGTTTGGCATGATGGATTGCAAATCCATGTCTACACCTATGGAAACCAACCTACATAAGTTGAAGGAGGTTGCAGCTAGTTCAGACCTGGTGGATCCAACGATGTACAGGAAGTTGATTGGATCCTTGATGTATCTAGTTAACACTAGACCTATATCTACTATCACGGTGAGTGCACTTAGTCGATTCATGTGTGTGAGCAGAGGTGGAGCCCATCTTGTTGAAATGAAACATATCTGAGATACTTGCGTGGCACAGTTGGATATGGGTTGAGATATTCTTCAGATGTGGACTTGGAGCTACATGGTTATACTGATTCTGATTGGGCAGGGAGTGTCACTGATTGGAAGAGCACCTCTGGATGTTGCTTCAATTTGGGATCTGCTATGATATCCTGGTGCAGCAGGAAGCAGTCATTTGTAGCATTGAGTACAGCAGAGGCAGAGTACATTGCAGCTTGTGTGGCAGCTCTAGAAGCAGTGTGGCTTCAAAAGCTTCTTGTAGAATTGTTTGGACAATCATTGGAGCCAACTGTCATTCATTGTGATAATCAAAGTTGTGTGAAGCTTTCTGTCAATCTAGTGTTTCATGACAAAACCAAACATGTTGAGATCAAATACCACTATGTCAGGGGACATATGTGGTGACTGAGGGAAGCTTCTTGATTGAGGTATATCAGCAGCGATGGCTAGGATGAGACATTCTCACCAAGCCTCTCCGGGATAAAGTTTGTGTACTTTAGGGCAAGCTTGGTATTTGGAGAATATAGCCTTAAGCAGGAGTGTCGATTGATCCCTCTTTAATGAGTTCTTCTCGTGAGAGAGAGAAGTTCGAGGTGAAATTCCTTGTTAATGCTGCTTCCACACCAAGAGAGTTTGAGGTTAAAGCCCTTGATTCCACCCTCTGGGAGAACCATGGTGGATGTCATGTGTGTGACTCCATGACAGCATCGCATGAGAGAGTCCGTGATGATTCCTCTTGTACTTGTGTTTTCACCCTTTGGGAGAGCCATGGTGAAAGTCATGTTGAGGTGACATCATGCAAGTGATGAACACTTGTACCATACATGGTTGTAGCCATTATGGTTGATATCATGTTGAGGTGATGTCGATATCGCGATGAATTATTATCTCTCTTTTCCACATATGGTTGTAGCCATGGTGGTAGACAGCACGATGAGGTGATATGTCTTGTGCAATTGGAAGTATCATCCCTAGCTGAGAGGGGGTGTTGATGTTATTAGCAGCGTCGGGCTGCTTCTCCCAGGTCCGCGAGATTGAAGACAATTCAAATGCTAGCCTAATGGCTATTTGAATTGTGATTATTATTGCATAATACGATGAAGGGCATGTTCCTTGCTTCTTGGCGGACTTGAGATGATTTGAAGAGTCATGTCATTTGAAGATATTTAATATTCCGAACATTGTATTTAAGAGGCGCGATCTTCTTAGGGTGCGACCTCTTACTTGTTAAAGACATGCCTCTTGGATGAGGCCGACATGTTGTTATGAAAAGGCATGCCCTCCTCCTTCACATCATATATATTTCCACCTGTTGCATTCCATTCGATCATCCATTTTTCATACACATTCATTCATTGATATCAAGTGTGAATCATCTCAAGAGCAGATCGAGATTTATAGAAGGTTGAGATTATGATCTACAGATCGCATCACTAAGATTCTGTAATTGCATCAGTGTGTGGTGCTTTCTCTTTGGCCTTCATATCGACCATCATTGTAAAGGAAACATCCTTGAGAATTAATATATAAGAGATATTATTGCTGGGTTTTTCTCCCTCAAGAGGAGGGTTTTCCTTGGGTATTTGTTGTGTTGTGTATCTATTTTTTGAATTAAATTCTGTGCATTAGATCTGATCATAAAACTAACATAGCACTCCCTTTAGTCGATTGGCTATTATCTTTGTTATGACTTTATACACTGTGTTGCATAGTGCTATTGGTTTGAAATCCCCCATGGTTTGAGGGTCCCTTTTCTTAGGTATTAGAGCCAAAAAGGTGTGATTGATTGTCCCTAACATTGTCATCTTTCTCCTTGATTCTTCGACTGCCAGGTGTAAGTCCTTGCCCACTATATCCCAAAACTTTTGGAAGAAACTTGTCGGGAATCCATCCGGGCCCAGAGCCTTGTTTGGGTTGAGCTGAAAGGTTGCCACCTTCACTTCTTCCATGCTGATTTTTTGGTATAAAATTCCATTATGCTCCTCACTAGTAATGTTGGAGATGGAATTGAGAAACCTTTCCCTCTCCACTCTGTGCTCTGGGACCTCTTTGTTTAGTATAGCTTCAAAAAACCTAACTGCTTCATTATTTACTTCTTCCAAGGATTGTGTCACACTCCCATCCTCTTTTCTTATTTTCGATATTTTGGTTATGCTCCTATTTGCCACGACTGTTTTGTGGAAATATTTGGTGTTCCTGTCTCCTTCTTGTAACCATGTTTCTCTAGATTTTTGTCTCTAGAAGCATTCTTCCCTCTTCAAAACCTCAGTCAGCTCCTCTTTTAGTGACTTTTCCACCTCAAATTCTTCATTCCCCATCCCTTTTTCTATGATGTGCTCATTTAGTGCTGCCAATTCTTGCTCTATCCTTTCTTTTTCTTGAAATATGTTCTTGAAATGTGTTTTGTTCCACTCCTTCAATCTGTTCTTGACAAAATTCAATTTTTTGCTGATCTTGAATAGGTAGGAGTGATTCCCAATTTTGTTTCATCCCACCGCATGGCAATTAGGTCATGCAGCCTTTCCTCTCTAAGCCACATGTTCTCAAATTTGAATGGATTCCCTTTTGGTGGTTCATCAGGTTGAATGGATAACTGTACAGGGTAGTGATATGATCCTGTATAGGGGAGTAGCACCACCTCCCTCAATTCATTTTGTCCCCCCAAATCCCCAAAAAGTAGAAACCTGTCTAGCCTCTCTGCTATGTTGGTGAAACCGTTCCTTCTGTTCAACCAGGTGAAGGCTCCATTTTTAGCTTGCAGATCCAATGACTAATTATTATCTATAAACTCTTGAAAGTCCTGTTGAACATTTGTGATTCGATCTAGACCTCCCTTTGTCTCTTCATTGTTCAATGTTGCATTGAAGTCTCTTGCTATGATTCCCTTTCCCCCTCCTAGCTTGGTTAATCCATTTAGTGATCTACTGCCATAGGTTCCTCTTTTCTACAGTGGATACTGGCCTATATACATTTATGATGGAAAATTGCTCATTTCTCTGCAGTGATCTGTAGTTTAGCATTATCCAATTTCCATTCTCTACCACTGCTTCTCTCGTGACTACAAGTGGGTTCCAAATTACTTCAATTCCCCTTGATGCACCGACAACATCAACAAATAGTCCTTTCCATTGTTTCCAACATCTCAATCTCTTGTCACACTCCTCCCTACTCCATTTGGTTTCTTGCAATAGGATTATATTTGCTTTGGATTGGTCAATTTGACGCTTGACCAAGCGCCATTTGTTAGGGGCATTAAGCATTTCAAGTTATGATCTTCATTGTCCCTAGGGAAGGATCACATCCTTCCCTGATCTGAGTTTCATTTGCCCCACTGCATTTGCTGCGATCTCCAACTTTTCCTTATTCAACTTTGGCCCCATCTTCCCACTTCGCTTGATGTTAGGTTTTTTTATTTTTGACTGTCTGCTCCAACATCCTTTCCTCCACCAATTCCCCTTCCTCTGCCTCCCCCACTTCCTCTTCTTCTGAGTCTGCCTCCATCTCACTCTCCTCCCCCTCTACTTAGGGTTTGCCTTGTTCTGGGTTTTCTACCCCTACCCTTGCTTCTTTTTCCTTTCCTTCCCGATTTTCTTCCCCCAGCCTCCATCCCTCAGCCTTAGTATCTTTGTAATCAATGGCCGCCTCTCCACTCCTTATTTCTTCCAATGTTATTTTTGCATCCTGGTTAGGGGGGAACTTCTCTTTCTGTTCCTCACTTGCCCCTGCCCCATTCAATTCTTCTATTGTTATTTCGACCACTCTGCACCTCACCTCTTTAGCAGAGGGCCCTAACTTGTCTGCTTGGTACTCCCTTCCCACTAAATTGATTGTTGGATCCCCACATTCCTGAGTGATATTCTTGGCTTTCCCCATTAAATGCTTGCTTGTCCATCCAATGCTACCTTGATCCCATTCATACTCGTTTGCTTTGTTCACCCTCACTTGCACATTGCAATCCAGATTGCCATGATCCTTTGATTTGCAAATAGGGCATAGTTCGATTTGGTCTTCCCTTTCCACCTTTTGTTTCTGGATCCTACCTTCCATACATATTTCAATTTCCTGTGGGATAGCTTGTCCCAGGGTTATCTCTAGGTAGATTCTAGTGTATGTGCCCAAGCATCTATCCTCATTATCCTTTTCTACCGATATGAGTTTACCTAAGCTTTCCCCAATTTCAAGCAAAGTTTCGTCTTCCCATACTTCCGAGGGTTGGTTGTACAGGAAAACGCATATTAGTCCCCCTTGAATTGTGTGCTTCCAAGGATCGAAGTTTGGGTACCAATCGATTAGATGTACCCCAACATTGTTTAGGTAGTGTGGGTCGTTGAGCATGGCTTTCCATTTCTCCTCCCTTGAGGGGAATTCTACTAAGAAATATTCATTTGGCAATGCCCTAGCTTGAACCCTAACTCCCCAATTTTCCTCACACCACCTTCCTATGTTTGCTACATCTCACCACCCGCTCCCCCATTTGAGAAATATTCCTTTTTCCTTCAGTTTTTCTACTGCTTTTTTAATTTGATCTTTATCCAAATTAATAGATTGTTTGAAGTAGATTGTAGTGTGGGACTTACCAATTAAATCCGCATATTGGTGTGACGACCCTTCCTCCGCTATCATCTTCTCTTTCCCTTTCCATGGTTTGCTTGTTTGCTCCTTGCTTCCAGCTGGTTTATCATGCCAATTGTCAGACATGTCAGCCCTCGGATACTTCTTTTCCCAGAACCACCCACGCCTGTCCTCCTCCGCTCGCCTCTGAATCGCACCACCCTGCCTATTGGTGCTTGAGTGCTAGACAAAATTCCTTCGATCCTTTGTTACTTCCTCATTTCTCCAAGGCTGATTGCGTGGGTGCATCCATGGGAGTGTTGGTCTAATCGCCCAATTCTCTTGTCCCTGGATCGATCCTTGACCTCGACTCCACTTGTCACGAAGAGCTTTTCTTTTGTAGCTCGGGTGGCATTTGTCCACCCACCTTTCACCTTCAAAAACCCATTGTGGGATATACTCCCTTTCGCCAGCCTCCATTCCTTTGCAGCTTCTCCATTTGGCAACACTTCCATCTCAATATCACCCTAGTCGCGTCCACCTAAATCACCTGCTTTTTTTCGCTCCTCTTCGCTCATCGCTCACAAGTGGATCCAAGCTGCAACTTTTTACTTGCAATTATATATTTACTAATACTTATGAATGCCAATGTTTTTTGCATACATCAACATGATGTGTTGGAATCTTGGGCAATGAGCTTCTATGTTTGATGATAGGTTCCTTTCTCTATTCTATTTTCTATCTTGTTATCTACTTTTGTAATTTTTTTCCTCCTTTTTTTGATATGTAATTGTATAAGATTAATATAATAAAACCATTGCAGCTTTCAATTATAATATTAGAAACATATAAGATCCTAAAAGCCTAACTCTTAGCCTACAAATGGAACATTTGGACAAAAGAGCCTAAACTCTATAAATAAATTTAAAGATTTCTTATGTGCAAATTAGTACCAAAGAGCCTAAATCAATACCTTTCTTTTGTGCAAATCCTTTTACCATGAGTTTGACTTTAAATATTTTCTTACCTCCTTCTTAACCCTAATAAATTTAAATTCCACAATTATTGTTCATATGAAATTTATTCAATGGCAAAGAGCCTAAACTCCATGTAGCTAACGATTAACCTGAAAAATGAATATCAATGAACGTCAATAGAGGTTTCCAAACAAGGTAAAATGACTTTAAATAAATGACAATAAATAAGCTGCTAGCCCTAGTATGGGAACTGGTATGAACCTTAGGTATGAATATGGGTTTGTATATATATTTTCAATATATAATATTAAGATATTCATAATTTGTAAATATATATTAAAAATATTTATAATTTGTAAATATATAATAAAAATATATAAATATTTATAATTTACAAACTATATAAAAAATTGGAATTAAAAAACATTACTTATTATTCATTTCTTTCAAACAAATTAAAAAATAAAAATAAGACTAAAGTACATGATTTTCTAATTATCCCCCATTTACTTCAAATATTATAATGACTTCACAACAAACATTGTTAAACATATCAGTTTCAAAATGCTATTCAAAAATCATCAATAATCCCAAATTGTGACTTGAATCTTTTGTCAATGACAAGAGATGCACAAGGAAAAAACATCAACAACATGAGATGTGCAAGGAAAAAACATCAATAATAGGAGTTGCACAAGTTAAAAACATCAACAATAGGAGATGCGTGTGATAAAAACCATTCAATGTCATTGCCCGAAATTATCATAGCATCAAAAAAAGGAAGAAAAATGAAAAATAATGCGAAATATGCAGGTATAAACCCTACTGACAATGAAATTTGTCAAACCCACATGCCTTTCTACAATTTAATCATGAGTAAACTTGGAAAAATTGGCAAAATGGGTCAAAATTGGTGGTCAACAATTTTTATGCAAAATCGTCTTTTTTTTAAGGGAAAAAATCAGAATTTTAAATTTTTTAATGTTTTGTGGTTAATGCCAATTTTTGCAAGTTTTCCCCAATTTTTGCTTCTATGCATTTGAACATTACATAATGATAAGATAGAATAGAACTCTCCCAAGAAGCTATGGTTTCCAACTTAGGCCCAAATATCCAAGGTAGTATGAAATTATGAATGCTGCCCTTGGCCCAAGACACAGTCTCAGTAGATCTGTGCATAGCTTCCATCCATAACATGATAACACTCACATTTCTAGGTCCTGAAGGCCTATTTATAATTAATTTCCCTTTAGAATGTTTTGAAGGAATTAGGGACAATTACTTTTCACACACTTACAAAATCCTATCAACTTAGATTCATTAAACCCAGACATGTTGTCCAAAATGGTGGGTTTATCAACCCTCTACCCAAAAACAGCATAGTTACATAAAAAGATGGACTGGGTCCACTAGCTAAGAATTGTTATTTGTATAGAATGAACAAGGTTCATGGCACTTGACCTTTTGAGGAGATGAAGGCAATGCTTCACCCCATGTTTTAGATAAATAAATTTTTTTCTTGTATTATATTTTGGATGTTGTGTCTCCAATTCTAGATAACACTTGCTTGCAGCAGTTAGGGCTGTCCAAGCAATATCGAGAAGGTTTAGATACCCGACTGTACTATGGTCTCCATGAGGTCTAGTGTAGTATACCCACTTGATATACTCATGGAAATATTTAAGTATTTATGTTAGTTTTAGGATCAGAAATGAATAAGCAGAAAACACAAAATAATGAACAGCACATGAACAATAGAACACATAATTTATCCTAGGAAAACCCTCCTTCTTGAGGGAGAAAAACCCAACAACAATATATCACCTATATATTGAATAAAGTAGCAACAATATGCTTTACAATGAGGCCAATCACAAGGCCGATCTGATATGAAGATGATAGCACCACACTTGATGCAAATACACAACCAAGAATAATATCGAACTCCAAGAATATTGATCTGCTGTAGCTATTGAACTCCTTTAGATTTATGCGAACTTCACTTGACAATTATTGACCAAATGAAAGTGAATCCTCTTGTATATATACCTGACACGGGGACGCGTCCCCACCCCCAAACCCCCCCCGTCCCCTGTGGCGTCTCGGGGACGGGGGGACGATCCCGGCGTCCCCCCTGATTTTTGAAAACTGGGGCGAAGATCCTCAAAAAAGGGGCGGCTGGAAAATAAAAGGGGACGCCTAGGCGTCCCAAACGGCTAGGGGACGGCTAGGAGTCAGTATCAGGGACGCCCAAACGTCCCCTTTCATCAAGTAAAAAATGTTTTGATTTTTGGCAAATTAAATAAAAATTGCTTGATAAATATTAAATATTTCATTATATTTGATAAAACATTTAATTTTTTAACAAACTATTTAATTTTATTGTCAAATAAAATAAAAATTACTTGGTAAATATTAAATATTTCATTAAATAAAAATTGTTTGATAAATATTAAATATTAAATATTTCATTATATTTGATAAAACATTTAATTTTTAAACAAACTATTTAATATTATTGTCAAATTAAATAAAAATTGCTTGATAATTGATAAATATTAAATGTTTTATCAAATATTAAATATTAAATATTAAATGTTTTCAAATAAATATTAAATGTTTTATAATAATTATATTTGATAAAAATGTTTTATCCCCATTTGAATGGCATTGACTAAATAATAAAATATTATTATATTTACTTTAGTCATTCAACCTAAAATTGAACAAAATGCTTTTATATTTAATAGTTAAGTTATTGGCATTGCTGTTAGTGTTTACCTTTATCTTTATATTGCTGTTATATCGCTGTTATACTGCTGTTATACTCTTTATCTATGCACATATTGTCATATTGATATTGTTGCACATATTTGATATTTCAAATTGCTCTCTTTCTCTATCTATATATAATATATTTTTAAAAATTCATATATATATATATATATATATATATATATCGAAAAATTCCTATATCGCCGTCCCCCCGCTGTCCCCAAAAATCTGCCCTCGGACTGCTGTCCCTGAAACGCGTCCCCTGCCGTCCCTCCGTCCCCGTCCCCAAAACGCCGTGGAACATAGATATATACACAACAAGGTGTCCTATCATGAAGGGTCGGCCTCCTTCACAAAACAATGTGTCTCTTTAGTTTAGTCAGCCTCTTAAATTATTTAGTATATTTCAAATTTAGAGGAGAAAGAGATCTCCCATCGCTACTATAACATCAATACTCCCTCTTAGCTAGGGAGATATCTTTCTAGATATCCAAGTCATGGAGTCTCTCAACATGACACCCACGATGGCCACATCCATTTGTGGAAAATAGATCATCACAGAGTCTCTCAACGTGATACTGTCATGGATTCACTCAACATGACGTCCACCATGGCTACTTCCATGTGTGGAAAGGCACACAAGTACAAAGAATTCATCACGGAGTCTCTCAACGTGATGTTGTCATGGAGTCTCTCAACATGACATCCACCATGGCTACTCCCAGAGGGTGGAAAGAACCACATCTCCGTCTTAGAGAAAAATGCATTAACAATGGCTTTCACCTCAAATTTCTCCGTCTTAGAGAAAAATGCATTAATAAGTGCTTTCACCTCAAATTTCTCCGTCTCAGAGAAAAATGCATTAACATAGATCTTCATGATGATGTGACTCCCTTTGAAGCTCCAAGTACTTGCATCAACCTCCTGACCTCCTCGTCCAAGGTTGCCTCAGATGAATTGTTAGACTCCCTCTAATTGTTAATTCCTCCTCTTCGAAAAAATTGATCGCAAAACACAGAATAATGAACAACACATGAACAATAGAACACATAATTTATCCTGGGAAAACCCTCCTTCTTGAGGGAGAAAAACCCAGCAACAATATATCACCTATATATTGAATAAAGTAGCAACAATATGCTTTACAATGAGGCCAATCACAAGGCCGATCTGATATGAAGATGATAGCACCACACTTGATGCAAATACACAACCAAGAATAATATCGAACTCCAAGAATATTGATCTGCTGTAGCTATTGAACTCCTTCAAATTTATGCGAACTTCACTTGACAATTATTGAATACCAAATGAAAGTGAATCTTGAATACCAAATGAAAGTGAATCCTCTTGTATATATACACAACAAGGTGTCCTATCATGAAGGGTCGGCCTCCTTCACAAAACAATGTGTCTCTTTAGTTTAGTCAGCCTCTTAGATTATTTAGTATATTTCAAATATAGAGGAGAAAGAGATCTCCTGTCGCTACTATAACATCAACAATTTACACATTTAGATAGGAGAAATGAAATAATTGACAATTTGTCAATAGGCTAGAGAATGAATATAAACAGGAGACAAGGGATGCATAACATGACTGTCCATACAGAGCAGCTCTTCAATAACTAAAAGTCTTAATCAAGTTAACAGCATGCCCTCCCTTTGTCGGAAAGGCCTTTTCCTTGAATAGACATAGAAAATAGGTGATAAGATCTTGATAAACTTTCAGAGTAACATCACATTGAATCTGGATTGTTAGATTCACTATCAATCATGATAAGCACCATGTATTGTTGTTAGCCAATAGCTAGATTTGTTTTTGTTCTGAATACTTCTGATTTGAAACCCCTGGGTGTCTTTGATAAGTTCGATTATCAAGTTTTTTATTACTCCACCATTGAAGTTGAATACATTCATGGTAATGAGAATGCTGTTAAGGTTCAATACCAGGTATTTTTGTTTGCAATTAGTAATATTAGTTTTCCTTTCGACACAGTGCCTGGACCAAAACATCCAAATCATTAGAAAATCAGCACATTTCTTTCTAAAAGATTAGAGCACAATTAACATTTATTGCATTTTAAAACTATCTACATTTTTATTGTTGTGAATATGATTGTGTGTTGATCAGTTTGAATTCCTTTTCCAAAGGAAACTTTGACAATAGTTTGAAAAGCAAGGTTTCACAGAAGCTGTGTTTGAATTTCCTTATCCAGCGAGACCCAAATTATGCCAGGAGAAGTTTTATCATCAACCATATACAATTCTTGTTTCTTAAACTCTTGTTTTCTGACTTGAGATGCTTAATGTGATTAGGAAGGGTTGATTGTGATTTTCTGAGGAAGAGATTTTCTTGTAGGTCAAGCTAGGGAAGGCAAAGAGATTGGTTGTGTTCAAGGGATTCTTTTGGGACAACCAATTAAGTACTGGATTCAGCACACCTACTATGAATGTTATCTATCTTACTTGCAATTCTGATTTCAACATCATCTTTTTCCACACCTCTTGGTAGAGTTAATCCTGACACCCTGGGTTCCAGGCTTTGCCATCTTTACTCTCGTTCCTTTTAAATTTGATTAGGAGCATCCTTCTCTTCTCAAAACTTTTCTAGTACAAACCATCCTTCATCTCTTCCTCTTTTGTATTTCATTTACCTGTGCCTTCTGAATGGCCTGTCAGGCTTCTGTTACTTGTCTTTTTGGTGGCATGGTGAGATATGCTGCTTTATTAGCTTGATTCCTTGTTTGAACAATTTGCAAACTAGCATTCTTACCTGCATACATCACTGGTCTGTGGTTGGGAGACTTGCTGCTGTTGTGCTCTCCTTGACCACTCTACCAACACCATTTTTGCCTTGGAATGCCAAGCATCTGTTCCATCTCTCCAAATGAAAAACCTCAAAGTTTGGAGAGAGCTAGGCTTTTAGACTATTAAAAAAAAAGGAGAAAAACATTAAAAATTCTAGAAAAAGTACCCAAATGTTCATATAGAAGTTTTCTTGATATTAAAATAACCTGTAAATAGCAGATGTGAAAAATAAAAGTTCATCAACAAAGGCATGGATGCCAGCTTGGTGTAAGAGTTTTCAAGAACAGTATGAGCCTTACAATTGGTCAACGACTTACTTTTTTTAAATTACTTACATAAACACATCCAAGCAACTGTCCTACTCAAATGCTTAAAGACCTTTCTACAACTGTCCTCCTCAAATGCTTAAAGACCTTTCGACAAGCACGTTACCTTCTATTCCTGAATGTTTTTCGCATGTTAGTTAATTCTGAATGATAAACGATATTCCATTAAATGTACTCTAATATTCCAAATTGTAAACTTATGCTTCTTGTTCATTCGTTTCATTTCTTCACAGGTGGTAGAAGTATATACTCTGCAGATATTGTGATTAATTTCATATATGAAGGAAACGGACAAAGCTCATTTGCTTTGTCTCACCCACTTACTTTGCTATAAAACATGGATAGTGGAGTTAGGAAATTCAATTATAAAGTTTGGGATGTGCCTTAATCTGATCCCTATGTGAGATGTCTTAATTTGAACACACACCAGCCACAGAAAAAGAAAATAACAGGTACAGTTCTATGATTTTTCCAGAATCAACTCCAAATATTAACACAGAGGATAGACTTAAACTGTGTGATGACAACTGAAAGAGCTAATGCTCTGTCCGCAATGATCGACTATGACAGCATTCAGATTATTGGAAGATTTCAACCTCTGATAACACACACAACAATGAACTGGTGGAAGATGGTGATAATAGAGATGTAACAGAGCAATAATAACACATTCCGATCTGCTTAGAAACCAGTCTTACGGAAATAAACTTCCAACATAACAGCGATTACAACCCAAGATAAATAGTTCACCTGTAATTATGCCGATATCATTATCAATGAGAATACATGCACATACGATTGGTATCGCTGCCACCGGATGCCTTTGTGAGATCCCTACTATGGTGATATTGTACTAGGCGCAATCCTTCAAGATGCCGGAACATACATATCACTCCCGTGATGGCTTCTAGGTGCTTACTCCACATAGTCGAGTGCTTGTGGTATGGCGCTACAGACTAGAACTCCCAACTTTTCCTATGCTTATGTCGCTCGTCCAAGTGCAGGTCGAGTGTGATGATCAATTTGCCCTGAGTGGTGTATAGGAACGGTGTGGCTTGAGCCTACAGCTCGACCTGATTGCCCCTATAATGGCTTGGTTCAGCAAAGGTAGTCGAATATAATGAAACAGCTAGTCAGCTTCACACGACATGCAATGAACAGGAACCACGATTACAGGTAGAGAGGCAATGTCCTGCCTACACCAAATCCATGGAGGTTTCTGTCTCCAACGATTCAATCAAAAAATTCGTCTCACTGTGATCATCACCTTGCCAAACGATCCAAAATACATTGTAACGACCTATCCCTTGCGTAAATTCAATTTTTTCCAATTTTACTCCAAACATATAAAGATAATAAGTAACAAAGGAAATACAATAAAATTTTTCCTTTCTTCATTGATAAATGCATACAAGTTACAATATATTTCCACATGAACTCCATTTTCATTGCAAATATAAATCAGAATACAAAAGTAATACAATTACATACATAGCTTGAGAGCTTTTGAACAAATAGAAGTAAGAAGGTCCAGGAGTCCGTCCTTTCAAATCTTGGTACATCGGCCGCTTGCTGTGGAGGAGAAACATCACTCGAGCACTTTTCCGCCAACCACAGACTTATAATGCGGTACCCCGCACACCTATCATTAGATAGATGGCCCTCCCTTCGAAGAAGAGATTGGTAGGGTATCCCTTAACGATTACCAATTGAGCATAGTGTTGTGTCCTACACAACTAGAACCTTGCTATTTCACAATCTCGAACTAGTACTCAAATCACAATGAACTGACAGTGTAGTCTCAACTAACTCACATCTATGTGAAAGTCGTACATTTCACTACTTTGGCCAAAGTATTCTCATTTAGTACTTCGAATGAAGGTCATCTATCATAAACACTACTCAAGGCCGATTTGACTTAAGGCTTCCTTACTCTATGCATAGGTTTGTCCTTCAGTGGATATTACGTACCCCAGACATCCTACAATCATACTAACCTACTAGAAATGAAACAACATAGCAAGTAAATTCATAGTCCTCGCCTATTCTGGAAATCAATAGCCTAGGAGTTACACAAGCTTCACTAAGTTAATCTATTAACTTAAGCTGTGGATTGTACTTGACTCGATGCTATCATCCCCGTCCTAGTATTTAGTATCTACTTTCACATACTCTCCTTATATGGAGATCATACATATAGTGCAATTCACACATTAATGCATCTCTAACCTTAATGCAATTCACACACTAATGCAAACAAGTATACACTTCAGAAAACATGCATAACCATTCCTTAAAGTAAATTACTTACATGGTGCAACATAGAACTACTTCTCTGTTCATCCTAACTAAAGTATTGAACTCAATGCAATTCCCTAACCATGCACGTTCAGTAATTACACTTTCAGATTTATATCAAGAAATACGTTCTAGAACATGAAAGAAGAAACAGCATGCCTAGTAGAAGTCTTTCCCAATCATGATGAACTTGATTGTATTTGCAGCACTTCAGGCCTCCAGCAAAAGATCTCCAACAACTCTCAAACCAGACTCTAACTCCTTCCCAGAAATTGAACTCTTACTAAGAATATACAGCTGAAGGGTAAACTCAGCTCCTCACTGTGAACTCAGAAAATGTGATGATAGTAAACAGAAAATGACTCTCAGCCAATGGTGATTTCTGCTCTCATAAATAATACTAAATGCACTTCAGAAAATATGAATTGCTCTCCAATAAAAGCATAAACTTGGATTGTGAATAGTGATGATAAAGAGTGAGCAGGGCGGCTTTATATAGAGCCCCTGCTCAACCATTTCCCTTCTTTAATGGCATGTAAAATGCTAGACAAGGCTTAGACTGATTCAAATGTAAAATGTGGTGGATCCTATAGGTGAGTCGACCTCCTTTTGTGACAGCAAATGAAGAATGGTTCAACATTGCTCAAGTAAAACTCAGAAACATGACACCTACAGGCATTCTTAGATTTTGGGGTGACTTGAAGAAATCTGCTTTGAAAATTCATTTCAGGAGAAGAGGTCAAGAATGAATGGGTTCCACCTGCCATTTCCAGCCTTCGCATCTTTTCCTCAGACTAATTCTCTCATCCCATGCGCTCAGATGCGATATTTCTTCCAACGCAGGCTTCATTTATTTTTTTAACTTTCAAATGTTTAATAAAGTTTCAAACGCAATATTTCGCCCTCGTAAAGTTTTCCCGTGATTTTTCCCAAAAGTGCGTTGCATTAAAAAATGAATCATATCACTCAAAACAAATCAATTTCAATAGTTAAGGGTTCGATTATTTCCTTAATTGATTTATGCAATAATTTTCATAGTTCACAATAAAGTCTTTAATAAAGACTTAACTAAGCAATAAAAATCGATCTCCCAAGTTTACTCAAAGTAATCTATAATTCATAAATATATATATTTAATCTTATATATATTTATATATTCTTATTATAGACTTATTTACTCTAACATATGTATGTATAGATATATTTAAATATATTTACATATATGCATAGGTAAAACTATAATATATATATTTATATATATATATTTACATATATAAATATTTACACGTATACATATTCAATTATTAAATATGTATAATGTGAGCCAGTCAGCATACTTTCAATATACATACCTACGTATATGTGTATATGTAAATTCCTAGGCAATATAATTAATATCCATTCACGTTTACCACACAAAGGTCAAAGCACTGTGAGTCAGATAAATAAGTAAAAATCACTAACAAAGCACAAAGAAGTAAACAAAACTCCAAAAGCCTAAGGATGACTTATCTAGCCCAACATAATTGACTTGGTTTCACAAAACCTATAATGACGTGTGTATGCTCATTTGGTAATCGTTACTGTTTACCCGACCAAGCTCCTCCCCGAATGATGTCTCTCCTCTGTCTGGAGGAATGGTCTTCATACTTTGTTGTACCCCAAAATTAAAATTTTGTTACACTTAGACATTTTGAAGAAATGAGTCAAAGTCTTGTCAAATCAGTCAAAAAGGTCAAAATTTGAGTGTGCGTGTCTTGCATGGAGGGTTAAAGCATTAAAATTTTCAATTTCTACGACGATCGAGAATTCTTAAGAAACGGCAACACAAAACCCGGATCTAGGTTTTCATCCCCTAAAATTTAGGAAAACTGTTTTAGAAATTTTCACCGAGAAATTGTAGCGTTTTACGGGTTTTCTTCCAGCAGGATCTTGGCAAAATTTTCTAAAAATAGAAAATTTCTAAAAATAGAAAGTTGGTCCGACAGGGTCCAAACTGATTCTGATTGGTTCAAAATACTTCCATATCAGGCTGGTGCAGTCAGAATCTCAAAATAATTAGTTTTTCCCTACTGGGTCTAATCTGCTTTTTCAGAAGCGTATCTGGAGCTCCGAGGTCATCAATGGAGGTCATTCGGCTGCCAAGCGTCAAAATCAACACTCAGGCGTTCAACAGAAGATGAAATGATGAACTTGCACGGAGAACGAAGATGAAGTTGAAAAATGATAAAATTTTCTAACACTCGTGACTTTGGGCGCCCCTGTTGAAGAAAGGCGCCCATCTTTTTAGGGCACCAAATGTCAGAATTAGGGTTTGTGCCTCCAGTCAATGTTGCTCAGTTCTCTGTCAGCTTCGCAACGAATTCAACAGCGTAGTCATCAGGCGATCTAGTCATCCGGAATTCAAAGCTGAATAGGGAGGTTCCAGATAGATGTCAGAACCAGAATTTAAAAAAGATCAAAAATTGACTAAGTGTTGAGATTTTGGGCGCCCCTGGTCAAGAAGGGCGCCCAGCTTTTTGAAGGCCCTGATTCAGCCGTTAGGGGTTGAGAATATGCTTGTTCTTTTCAGAGCTCAGCCAGCTTCGACGTGCCTGTCTCCGTCAGATCATCCGACTGCTCAATCTTCAGCAAATTCAGATCAAAGATGAACATACAGAACGAAGTCTTCAAACTCTGAAATTTGAAAATCAGTAAAATGGCTAAGTCTGCAGGAAGTGGGCGCCCCTGGTGAAGAAGGGCGCCCAAGTTTTCAAGGGGTCTGACAGATAAATTTGCAGACGAGTGTCTAAAGAGATCTCCTCACAATTGATCCAGCTTTACAACGAGGTATTCAGCACGTCAATCGGATATCGTAGTCACTAGATCTGAAGCACCAAACAGAGGATCCGACAAAGGCTAAAAACCAAGGTTCAGAAGCAGCATAAAAAAAAATGAAAAATAAACTAAGTGTTGACAAAGTGGGCGCCCCCAGTCAAGATGGGCGCCCAAACTTTTGAAGGGTTAAAATTCACTTTTTGGAAAAATTTCTCCCAGAAGACCCCTCCTCATTCTTCGTCAGCTTCGTAACGAGCCCAGCCATCAGTCAAACCGACGCCTAGAACTCCAGATCTGACGAGATCATCTGAAGAAGATTAAAGGTGATGAATAAATTGAAGATTTTTCTAAGTCTGGTGAAAGTGGGCGCCCCCCTTGAAGAAAGGCGCCCAAACTTTTGAGCTCTAAGATGATGGAATTCACCAACGCAGTCTCCAGGATCATCTCGTTGATTTCAGCTAAGCTATCCAGTGGGCTTGTCAGCCAGTCAATCAGATCAGCGTAGCCCCGGGAACAGAGAATTCATTAGAAAGGGAAATGAAGAACTTGAAAATCATGAAAAAATGGCTAACACTGTGAAAGTTCGGAGCCCCTCGAAGGAAAAGGCTCCCATGAATTCAGAGGTCAAGATCAAGTTTTTAGCCGGAGGTGCCTCCAGAACGTCTTCTTCAGAATCAGACAGGCTCCGCCGTGAACCACTCAGCTCGCCTGTCGGGTAAACCTATCAACGAGAAATCAGTGGCGAAGTGGCATGTTAAAATTGAGAAAAGTTGAAAATATCAAAA
>VDFB02084787.1:0-92377 GCA_007258455.2 Sequoia sempervirens
AATCATTTGATAGATTGCGAAAAGTTTCCTCTTCAGCCTATCATGCTGATATTTCCTAAAATATTGATTCTCGCACAAGAATTCGTGTCAACTAGTGTGCCTGCAACTCCCCAGTCAATGTACACATATGCGACAGCGCCAAAAATGTCGCCTCTACATCTAGTTCTTCCAAAGATGAAATGTGCGATCTTAAAGAAATGTTGCAGACTATGGAAAATGACATAACCACCCTTAGGTAGAACCAATCAATGCCTCTGAAGCGTGCCTATCCAAATTATCAAGGTGGACTGCCCTCATATCAACAAAATTAGTACCAAGGCAGTTCCTACACTAATTCACCAGCTCCGACGGTCAACCAAATGGTGCCATTGCCTACTCCGCTGACGAGCGCTTCACCAAGCTTGAGTAGGGAATTAACCGTAGGACATAATAACCTCATTGATGACATCAATCCGTGGTACTTCCCTTGTAATGATGTGAATATGCCCTAGAACTGTCCGCGTGACAACTTATAACAAAAGGTGGCAGAGCAACACAGCCAAGCCGCGATGCCAGACCACAGAGGTTATGTATATGCCTTGCCACAAATGGAGAGTGTGTTTCTTACCACGCAAATGCAAGGGATGTATCTAGAACAAGAATCTGACATCGCTCTTGATCACATGCTCTTCTCATGGATGGAAGAAGAAGAAACAATGTTTGCTAATGATACATCCATATCCAAAACACCACAAGTGCAATTTGAATATAACACTCACTGAAAGAGGAGATTTACCAGCTAGTCAATTGTTCCGCATCTAGCTAACCTGCAACTTAAAGGTGGTTCCGATCAGATTCTTGGCACTTCCACTGCCCTGCTACAATCTCAACCACATAAGGAACTTATCATAACAAGAGCAAAGGAGCAAAAACCTCTGAGTTTGCCACCTTTTAATGTGGTAGAACAATTGAAGAAATCATTCGCTAATGTGTCTCTATGGGACATTCTAGCTATACCAGAGCAAAAAACACTATTATAGAAGGCGCTTTAGGAAGAGGTCAGTGCAATGCCAACATAGCAGTTAGCCAATGAAAAGGTTGTTAATCAACTACCACCAGCTAAAGTCCTTACGAACAATACTAAAGAATCCCTTGTCGAAGTTAGAGATAAGTTGAAGCCCCAACCCTTCTTCTTAACTCTCATTATAGGAAAAAAATTATTGCACAATGCTATGATTGATTCTAGCGCTAGCACCATGGTGATGCCTAAACAAATAGCCGAAGCTTTAGGAATTGGCTATGAACCTATGAAAAGGGGAGTAATGCAGCTTGATGGGAACAAAGTTGAAACCATAGGTGTCATGAAGGCACTTCCTTTAACTCTATTTGCTTGCCCTAGTATCATAGTGTCACAAGATACTGTGATCATAGATGTTCCTCCCATGTTCGGTCTCTATCTATTGTGAGAATTTACTTCAAAGGTGGGTGGATACCTATCCCTAGATTGGTCACATCTGATTCTCAGAACCAAGCATGAAACAAAAATGAAGATAGAATCAGAGGCTTTGCATTCTGAACATGTAGCCGATGAAGCCCTGATCAATTTTGAAGCTGTGCATACCTCTATCACCAAGCAAGAAATGTATTGCATTGAATTAATAGAGGAAGAAAAGGTGAGTAGAGACCGGAATGACCAAGAGGATGCTCTGTTGAGTGAACACATGGATAGTGACCCTTTCAAAAATTATCATGCTACAGGATTGGGCAACTATGTAATTTATGATGAAGACCAAGTGCTCTTGAAGGTTTCCAAAGAGTTCGAAGGTGGCCAAGCAAACGAGCTATGGACGCTGTAATTTGATGAAGCAAGAGGTAAAGTAGGCGCTGGAGTGGGGATATGTTTAATATCCCCACAAGATGAAAAAATACTAAGGTCTTTCTGCTTCTAGTTCGCTTGTTCGAACAATGAAGCCGAATATGAAGGATTAGTTCAAGGTTTAAGCCTTGCGGGGCGAATGGGCATTAAGCAATTAATGGTATTTGGAGATTTTGAACTAGTAGTAAACCAAGTACGAGGGATTTCTGTGGCAAGAAGTGTCTGCATGAGATCCTATCGGCATTGAGTCTAGGACCTGGTTGAGAGTTTTGAAGCCTTCAACATCCAGAATGTTCCCCGAGGACAAAATGGTGACGTAGACTGCATGGCCATGATTGATGCTTGATTTGATCCTACCTCTGACCTTATACATAAAGAAAAATTTGTACGAGTAATAGTCTAACTGACAATTCCTAACAATGATCAAAGTTGGCAGGTTTTTGAAAGTGATGAACACATCACCTCGTTCATCTAGCAGTCAGGGGAATTCGCTGATCAAATTCAACCAAAGATTGCCGAGGCTTATGAAGGACAAATCATGCAACTTAAATCCAACAAGCTTCTGAAAGGATTGGTTACTCTCAATTTTTTTTTTAATTGTGATGATGCAAGAAATGATAGATGAAAGTTTGTGGCAGAAAAAAGTGATTACATAGACCTTCGGGTCTCAAATGGAAAAAACCTTTGAGTCGAAAAAGATGTCCCGCACCATGATAAAGAAAGGCTCATCAATTTCTATGAGAAATATGGAGTAGTGGCCTAGTCCTATGATGATCTAGAGGGATATGATCCTGATATCATTCAACACACAATCGAGCTGATAGAAGGTGCAAAACTAGTTTGACAAAAGCAAAGGTCAATAAACCCAAAAATTGAAGGGCTAATGGCGCAAGAGCTAACCAAGCTAACTGAGTCGCACATTGTCTTCTCAATCAATATTAGTACTTGAGTATCTAATCTGGTCCTAGTCTGAAAGAAGAATGGAGATATATGCTTGTGTGTGGACTTCTGAGACCTAAACAGAGCATCCCTAAAGGATCATTATCCACTACCTTCTATGGAGTCAATCCTGCAAACGAGAGTAGGATTGTAAATGTTTTCTCTGCTGGACGGATTCTACGGTTACAATAAGATCTGAGTTAAGAAGGAGGATCAACACAAAACTATGTTCACTACAAATTAGGGAACATTTTCATATGCTAAAATGCCTTTTGGTTTATCCAATGCAGGGACAACATTCCAGCGGGCGATGAACATCGCTTTCATCGAGCTAATCAATAAGTTTATTCTAACCTATTTAGATGATCTTACTATGTTTTCTAAATCTAAGGATGATCATTTTGACCACTTAGAAATAGTTTTTCAAAAGTGCCAGTAGTTTGGAGTTTCCCTAAATCCAAAAAAATGCGTATTTAGAGTACCACAAGGCAAGCTGTTAGGACACGTGGTATCCAAGGAAGGAATTTCAATCGACCACAAGTGGGTGAAAGCTATTAAGGAAATTCCCCTTCTAGTGAATAAGAAAGACATTCAGTCCTTCCTAGGCAAGGTAAATTTTGTTAGCAAGTTTATTTCTGACTTTGCGGGAATAATTAAGCCGATCACCCTGATGCTTAAAAATGATCATGCATTCAAGTGGACGACCGAAGCTCAGGAAGCCTTTGAAAAAGTTAAGGATGCTATTTCCGTAGCTCTAGTACTAGTTAATCTAGATTTATCTAAGGATTTTATAATGTATGCATTCAGTAGCAAGTCCAATATTGCTACTGTCTTAACCCAAAAGGATAATGAAGGAAAGGGAGAACATCCAATGGAATTCTACTCCTGGACCCTGAAGGAATATGAGACGAATTATAATTTCATTGAAAGACAAGCCTTTACAATAGTGAAGGGAGTTAAAAAGTTCTGCCATCTAATTTCCTGCAACAAAGTGTTTGTTTATGTCACACATTCTAGTGTGCACGAATATATCATGGAGGGAGAAATCATAGAAAAAAGAGCTAATTGGATCACCAAGATCCTTGAATATGACATTGAGGTCAAACCCACTAAAACTATCTTAGGAAGAGGACTATGCGAATACATGGTGCAGAACGAGGAGATACCCGCCGAAGAAGAGAAACCAGAGCTTGTTTTGATAAATGAGCCAGAATCCGAGGGTTGCTAGCTGACGGATAAAATGAGGTTTATGCAAACATGAAAGTATCCGCCAAGTCTTTCCTCCCAAAAGAGGAGATACTATCAGCTGCAAAATTATAGATATGCGCTAGTGGAAGGGTTCCTTTTCAAAAGGAATTTCAATGGTCTCCTCCTGCGATGCGTTACTACAGAACAAGCAAAGAGAATCCTTGACACGTTCGACAACAACGCTACAAGAAAAAACTTCTCCACCAAGACCACTACCATCAAAATCATGTGGGCAAGTTACTATTGGCCCACACTTTTCAACAATTCCCACTCTTTGGTAAAATCTTGCAAAGAATGCCAGTTCTTTACTAACAGAAGGAAGAATTCTACAATGCCTCTCAAACCTATAGTGGCAGACAAACCGTTTGCACAATAGGACCTGGACTTCATCCGAATGATTAATCCCACTTCTAGTGCTGGGCACAAGTGGATTCTGACTGCCACAAATTACTTCACAAGATGGACAGAGGCCGTTTTGCTTAAAAACGCAACAGAGACAGAGATAGTGGATTTCCTCGAAGAGCTGGTGACAAGGTTCAGTCCTCCAAATACTATCATTTTCGATAATTCCAGAGCTTTCCTAGGCACAAAGGTATGCCACTTTGCATTAACAAATGGAATATTCCTTAAGAAATCATCAAATTATTACCCATAGGGAAATGACCTAGCGGAGTTAATGAACAAGAACCTAGTCTGACTCCTTAAAAGAATTGGTTCAGAACACCAGAGAGAATGGCATAAAAACCTCTGAGTAGTGCTTTGGGAAAACCACATAAATCCTAAGAAAGTCCTTAAGACTTCACCTTATGAGTTGGTATATGGGAAAGAGGCATTGTTGCCTATATCTATGGAGATTCCAATGCTTCAACTGTTGAAATCTCTCAAGATAGAACAAAATGGCGCCATGGAGTTTTAGCTTTCCGTACTGTTAGAAGTACAGGAAAAAAGGGAGAATTCCCTAATAGCCATGAAAAATCACCAACAAGTGGTCAAGTGATGGTTTGACAAGAAGGCTTTTGACCAAGGCCTAAAGTGCGGAGACTTAGTACTGAAATATGATAAAAGGGCTGTTAAGCCAGGCAACATGGTAAATTTGATAGCCTATGGGAGGGCCCATTCAAAATCATTCAGTGTAAGGAGCATAACGCTTTCGAGTTAGAAAGTATGGAACAAGAACCCTTAGGAATTCCGGTCAATGGGATTCATCTTAAGCTGTTCCATTAAGTGCCGATTTTTTTTTTTGTACATATGTGAATAATTCTTTTATTTTCTTTCCCTTTGTGTTGGCTAGTCTTTTTTTTGAAGTTGGTTCATGTTTCAGTAGAAACAACACGTCATTGCAGAGAGTAGAGTAGTGGAATTGCTTTACATATAAAACACACCCATGTGCAAAGAAAATGAACACATATGCTAATAAAAGAGCCCATACAATAGACATGTAGAATGGAAGAAAGAGCCATGGATTTTTATAAAGATATATGTCAATTTATATATATTATTTCATTTTTTACATTGCAAAAATGGCTGAGAGAGCCATAATCCAAAAAGTATATGATTATACGAGCTATTCTTTCATATATGCTATATTTATAGCCTTTTTCAAGCTTATGTACAAAAAATGTAAGCAGGTGGCATATTCAACAAATAGAAAACAAAGAAATAGGGAGGTGTTTTATCCAAGAGCATGGGAGGTAGCAATTGATGCATCTATGGTAGCGTCTACCACTTCTTCTACGAAAGTTCCTATCGTATCTTCATCAATAGGTTCTTCAGTAGAAAAAGCAAAATCATTTGGCACAACCGCCATTGGTAGAGGGAACACCAAGTTCCTGAAGTCGGTATACCAATCAACGTCATAGAATGGTACTACATTGTAGCTATGGAACAAAAAGTGCAAGGCTTGATGCTCGTCGCGTTTCTGAAAGCGAAATCTACTGAGAAACGGTAGCCATATAACTACTGCTTCTTCCTCAATGTAGCGTCAGAGGTCACTAGCTGTTGGCAGGCCTACCCCATATGCAGCGTGAGCGACAATCTCACCTAGGCCATTTAGGTACTTTTTTGGAAAAAATTCCTTGACCAGCTTTAGAATTAGAGGCCTGGGGATACCAATGTCTAACATTGATGCTACAAAGTATGAGCAGATATCAGTGTTCACACGGTATTTGTCCTTGTACTCTATACAATCCCTACCCAGAACCCATTTTATGGCTACCAAAACCAAGGAGTGTTTATTCTTGGTCATTCTCTTCAATCGCCTAGTGTAAATCTCCCCCAGAAAAGCTATCTGTGACTTATAAGAGGTTAGCCTAACATGAGTATCTATGATACTGATATAATGCTTCTACCTTCTAACTAACACTGAAACTTGCCTACGACCTATCCTATGAGAAAACTCGCTTACTGAAGCTTAGGACTATGCCAATGACCTATTGTTAAAATTGCTCAAATGCTAAGTGTGATTTCCTTAGTAGTTAGCAACCTATTTATAGAAAAAATGAGAAGACAAATGCTAATCTGTTTTGAGAAAACGTGATGATAACCAAGTGCCAACTTGAAAGGCGTGCCTGCATTTGCTCGCATTTTGTGACTAGTTGCATCTACAAAAGTACGGTTCAATGTGTGCAAGGTTAATAAGAGCTAGTTAATTAGCTTTAAATTGGTGGCGCTCATCGGCAGTAAGTTGCATAGCCGTAGGCTATTGTGTCATCTCACAGGCATTTCCTAGAGCCCAAGGTAGGATCCATATCTTTTCAGGCCGTGATCGTTTGCTTTGGCTTAATCATTTCGTCTAGGATATTAATTGCCAACACATACTAATGCAAGGTTAGAAGGAAAATTTTTGACTCAAGTTTCAAGGGAATCACAACATATCACATAGTTGCCAAACACAATAATGAATTCTTGCCACCTCGAAATGGCAAGTAATTCATTTTGCACGAGTCGAGGAATTAACGGTACATGCCAAATTAAATGCAAAAAGCACACTTTCTTCTACCACCTTGAGAAAATATAGCTAAATATTGCATGAAAACATTTAATTTTCAAATTATTGTCAAATATGCCAAGGCTTAAGGTGCATAGAATTTTTCAGAATATCTAGAGCTGGATAAAATTTACAAAGAGTTCAGAACCTACAGAAGTTTTCATCTAAAGAAAAATGTCGGAGAGTTCATCACAACAAATGTAGGAGGAGATTGGCAAGGAATTGTTTACAACCATATGGTCATCAAAAGATGTGTATATCTATGAAGATTTAGCATATGCTATGCTTGGTATACCAAGCAAACCAAAGAGGGCGAATACGATAGAGCTGGACAAGCCCAAAGATTGTAGAAACAAGAAAAGGGTTAAGGAGAAATGGGATAATATTTATGACTCACGACTCGCAAAAAACTCTAAATCCTTAAGAGAAGTAGCCTATGCAAGGTTGAAGGCACCTAAGGTAGACACATTGACAACAAGGAAGGTTTGGTACAGTGGTCTTTCACAATACATGGTCCCACTGGTACATTACTGCCTAGAGATAGTTGATGCTGCCATTCAGTGTTATAGCCCTAGCACCCGCTGCATCGAGGGTTGAAACTTAAGAGTTCACATCAGCCCACATCGAGGGTTGAAACTTAAGATTTCACATCATCCCACAAGCCATTTGGCATATGCTATGCATCCCAGACCCAAGTAAAAGAAGAAAGAAAATTGAGTCCTTTTTCCTTGGTAAAGGAGAAAAAATGTGGAAGGCGATGAAAAAAAGTTTAGATTTCCTAATAGAGGAGATTGGTAAGAAGGGTATCCTAGGTGGTAAGCTACCAAGTATCTCATTTCCGTGTGGTTCATTTCACGAGGAGCCATGCCAATGCTAGCTTTTGTGTGCTACTGAGACTCCAACGAGATGGTGGAAACCTTTCAACTAGGACCGGCCTTCCAATTCCACAAACAACTCGATACCTTCTGGTATGATTTCGTCAAGTTCCTGGTGGAGGAAATGATATGGAAAATAAAAAATTACCTGACAGAGGGAAATTTTAGATTTCTCTCCTTCCTAATTCACATGTTCCTACATCAAAACCCTGATTTCTTCGGCAGGTATTTTGAATTATCAATTTTTGATGAAAAGAAGAGGAGGAAGCCGATATGCATGTGGAAACCCTTATTTTCTATGTCATATGATTATTATGCATTTTTGGATTATTTTATAACTCTAGTCTTGCAATATTTACAAGGTGGAGGTGAGATAGTCTAGCTCGATGAGGATCAGACTAAATATATGTAGAGTTTCACTCCTGCTTGTGACTAGTTCTTAGGAATAGATTTCATCATTCTCTGGATGCGAGGCTTCACTGGTCAACCCTTTCTTCTCCCAACCTATGTCACATATAGGGTGCTCATGCTTGAAATGTATAGGCAGGTGTGTATCATTGATTTTACCTTCTGCAGTAGCTCAAGTGTCAAGAGAAAATGATTCTTCATTTGTTCAAAGAATTTCAAAACAGTGACTCTGTTAAAGAAGCAATTAGATCAATTATTGCAGGATAAAATGGCTCATTTAGGGTTGGTTTTGGTATGTGAAAAATGAGATTACAACCCTTTCAATGACCTACCAAAGCTGCACATGAAAGTTACTCATGTTCCTCGACCTTACTGGGAAAAGCGGCGTAACCCGCGGGAAGACAAAGATGAAAATTTTGTTTAACTAGCGGGTATTCCAACACAAGATAACAGAGAGCCATGGAATAAGTTCTACTTTGTTATGGCAGTGGCCAAGGATAATGTCCAGATGGAACGTGCCATGTATAACAAGTTGTGGAAGGATGAGGAATGGATTGATGAGAAGATAGAAGCTTTCTGGAAGTATCGCCAAGAAACAGGGAAATTAGATGCCCCTTATGAGAGCTTGAAGGAGGACAAGGAATTTGAAAAATGGTGGGATGAAGACCATCCCATCCTAGACTCTAGCGTCAATAAGAGAGATGATCTGGAGGATGAGTCTGAAGATCAAGAAGAGGAAGCGGTGACTTCTACCTCCTCCACGCCAAAGGAGAAAAGCTCCAGACAACCCACCTATGTATCCATGAATGTGTATTTTAATGTATTGAGGGCTTCACATACACTCACTTGGGCTGCTAAGGAAACTAGGGTACCACAACAAAAAATGATAATAACTGCTAAAGATTGGGAAGCCCCACCCACAAAACGGTAGCGTACAAAGACCATTATCAGAGAGGGTTCACAAGAACCCATCGAAAGATAGGTGCTTGTAGCTAGTGAAGAGCTTGAGGCTGAGGGAGAGTCGCTAACAATTTTGGAGCCGCCATCGACCAGTCAACAGGTAAAATTTTCTCCTTCTTCTCTTGCTTCTCAGTCCTTGGTATTTATCCTTGTCTCAGCGGAAATCCCTTCCATGAGTACTGGCCCTTTGTTTTCCACTTTTAATCCAACACATGCGAGAGGTTTCACCCAATTCTCACAGAACACTCCACCTAGCTTTACTCCTTCGCAAACCCTTACACCAGCTGCTTCCGTTCAAGCTCTCCTTGCCTCGCTTTCTAAAGGCGTGCCCTTTGTGGGCACCCCTACTTTCGCTATTGCTGCGGATCCTCTTCCATCATAATGGGCTGACTTCGCAATGATAACTCCTTCACCATTCCAGCCCATGAGTCCTTCTGTCGATTCATCAATTGAGCCATGGAAAGTGGCTAGCCCTTCTGCTAGTCCTCAAACCAAGCTTTGGAATGTGTCACATCTCTTAAATCACTCCAATTAATTAATTTTGGATTGATTAATCCTAAATCAGCTTTCTAATCAGCATTATCAAATCCTCCAACTTTTAACTCTTCAAGAGTTAAATTAACTATGGTCAACTAACCAAGTTGCGCATAAAATCAATTTCTTCTATTTATCTAATTATCTCAATCATCCTCACAAAGGTATATATTCTAAGGAATATTCCTCTCAGCCACCTCTTAATCAATTTCCCTCCAAATGATTTTAAAAGTCTATCACATCCTCTTACATTTGCAATAAATTCTCTTACAACCTTTCAAATCCTCGTACATCCTCTCAAATCTCATTCAATTCCTCTTACATCAATTTCAAATTCTCAACCAACAACATTTAATTCTCTTCCATCCTCCTCCACTCACACATTTCCCAAAATGTGCTCCAACTTCCTCCAATAGAATTGTGACACTTGGCACATTCTCATTGGCTCTCAATTTATCCCACATTCATCAAATCCTCTCATCTTCAACCCTTGGCTTCTATAAATAGAGGCATCCTTTTCATAATACGGATCCACAACTTCATGCATTATCACTATAGCCATTTGAGTTATTAGCATTCCATCATTTCCAACAATTTTAGCTAGATTATAGTCATATTCACTCTTGGATCATCTTAAACTTCATCAAGCTTATCAAGGGATTGGGAAAGGGCTTCTTTCCACATCAAAGGAGCACCACTCCCCCTATGGGATGAAGGTTTTTCTAATTTAATGTAGATTGCATGTTTCATTATGTTAGTTTCTTGTTTATTTCATTTTTTCTCTTAAATTGGTTAAAGAATCTCATATGGAGCATTAGATTTGCTATTCTAACTTGTTTGACATTGTTTTGTTGATCAATTGTTAGCTTGTGTAGGTTTTGTGCTCACACAAGTAATAGGTGTAACTCAACATTACACAAATTTACTCAAAATCCCTTTCAATCTCAATTACTTAATACTGTCAATTTAATCAAACCATAAGATAATTGTTCCCAACACAAAGTTTGGTATAAAAATTCACTTCTTTATTGATCAAAATTAGATTCACAAAATTGAACTGAAAGTTTGAATATTTGCTTCACAAGTAGCCGGTAGCACTTCATTGCAAAAGATAAAAGGTAACAATTACAATAGAATCCTCTCTTATTTATAGATGGGAGAGGAGAGCTAATCTAGGAAAAACCCTAACTAACTAGTTGACTTATTCAAAAATGTTGTCCATAAATGTAGAACATATTTGTTTTACATGTAATTATATTTTTCAAAAAGACATGTAAAATGTCGAAACTTATTTACATAAAGCATAAAAAATGCTAAAGTTGATAAATCTAATCTACGGAAAAATTTATCCTTCTTCAACATCTTTCTTCATGAAAACTTCATGATGACATGCACTTCATCACTATTTGACATTGGAGTGTACTTTGGAGATGACGAGGATTCTTGAGATTGACTCCTTTGATGAGATTTGAATGTTGTCCGGTGTCTTTTAGGAAAAAATCTTAAATCTCTAGAGCAAACTAAAAATCCATCATTTTGTTCATTGAAGCTATTGAGAAAGCTTTGTCTTCAAATTCTTCTTGTACCATTGATGAACACTTCTTTGAAAAAAATGAAACATGTGAAAAAAAATTGGTTGTACTTCAAATCCTACCTGCTTGGTGATAGACAAGAACTTGATCAAAATTGCTCCAAAATCTGGGCACAAGAGATCATAATGTATGCAAAACTAGGCTTTAACAATTTTGATGCAAAGGTGGGATAAAATGAGGTTTCAATCTAAGCAATTTAATGGGTTTGGGAAGCTTGGATGCGATGATGGCAGAGAACAGAGTGGAAGCAAGCAAACTAGCAAATGGATGCGAGCAATGGAGCAAGAAAAAATGAGAGAAATGGGCGAAATAGAGCTCATAACACATTTTTGGAAGTTTCTGGGTGTTAGTAATTTTTTTAGAAATTTGTGCAAGGGCGCTAAAAATCAATGCTCTTACACTTGGATGAAACTGCATCTTGTGTAAAAGTGCTAAAAATAAGTGCTTCAGCATGTCATATGTAAAAGCAGTGAAAAACTGAGGTTCTGCATGAAATATGTAAGAGCCGTGAAAAATGAAGCTTCTGCTTGAAATATGTAAGAGTAGTGAAAATTAGTGCTTCTACATGTGGGAAGGACACCTGAGTGTAAGAGCGGTGAAAAATGGAGCTTTTGCATGTAATATGTAAGAGTGGTGAAAAATGAAGATTTTGCATGAAATATGTAAGAGCGGTGAAAAATGGAGCTTTTACATGTCATATGTAAAAGTAGTAAAAGTAGAGCTTCTACATGTGACTTGAGATTTGAGATACACAAGTGCTAAAAAACAATGCTCTGACATATCACATGTAAGAGTGAAAAAATTCGACGCTTTTACATGTTGGAAAATATGCAGAAGTGCTTAAAAACCCTGCTCTTGCATGTGTTAGAAAATGACTAAGGCACGAAATATGCAAGAGCACTAAAAATCAGCACTCCTACATGTAATATGTAAAAGTGCTAAAAATCAACGCTCCTACATGTGCAGAAAATTTTCTAACTCCCAAAACTAAATTTTCACTTGGTTTAAAATGAGAATTTTGACCAACTAACAAAGGTTAATGCTGAAAATGAATTTTTGAGTATGGGGGACCATGCACAAGGACCAATGTAATTTGTCACATTTTACGTCCTTAAAGTACATGGGCTACAAAAAATACAAGTTTCGTATGGGTTATCCCTCAAATTGAGCACACTAAATTCGAGGATAACAATTCTCAAAATCCATTTTGGGTCCTTATGTCCCTCCATCCACCATCACCCATTCTCCATCTACTAAGTCCATTTTAGGACCCTATATCCCCAAATCACCTCCTCCATATCATATCCTTCCTCCCCTCATTCAAAAATCACCTATCATTATTACCCATCATATACACCCCACTCTCATAATCCCCAATCAGGATCAACAAAAGCACATCTCCATAAATTTCCTCTGACATCCTCCATCTATGCATCATATCCAACATCCTATCTCTGTCACTCCATTCAAGTTTCCTCCATCTCAGCCATCTCCTTGCAACCATCCATTGATATTAGAAGCACTTTGGATGCCAAAGTAAAAATGCATAAATTTGAACATCCACATGAATCTAAAGATCACCATGTACCCTTAAAAATAAATGATGAAAATAAAAATCCAATCCAAATGACAAATCAAACCAAAAGGCTATAAAGGCCCACTAAAGTAGAATTGAAAAACATGTGGATCCCAAAGCAAAAAGATGCAATCCATTCAAATGAAAAGTCCATAATGACATCCAATGTTGCTAATCCAAAAGCTAATCATCCAAATCCTCCATCTCCTAAATCCATTTTGGGTCCTTATGTCCCAAAATTCACTATCCCCACTCCTCCATCATCCTAACCTTCTCCCTCGAATAATCCTCCTATCATTTCACATCCACCACCATATGTGCCAATGTTGGTCCTGAAAACTTCCCCCACTACACATGCACTCCATCATTCCATTTTCACCCTTTCCAACATCCCATCCATTATCTTGCATATCTTCCCCATTAAATCCATTTCATCCATTCCCTTGCATAATCCATTTATCTTACTAAGGTTGTACCAACATCTAGTGGTCACATCACACATGGACTCGTATTACCTTAGTATGGAAGTTGATGCTTAAGTCCTTCCTCCATCTCCTTATCTCCTATATTTTACATACATTTATCCATATTCCTATTATCATCCATCTCCATCCACACACTTTCCAAAAATCTACAAAAAAATAAAAAAATGTCAAAAAAATCAAAAAATGAAAATATTGTCAATAGTAAAGAGAAAAATTCGTCCAATGGTGAAAACTTGGCAAACAAGTGCCTTAGACAAGTACCATGATGAAAACCTTGTAAACATGTGTCATGTGTAAATTCCCCATCCATTTTCTCTCCACACTTGGGGAAACTCCATTTTAAGCACATCCATCCTCCATCTCCTTCATCCAATCTATCATACCCATCCTACCTATCATATCCCATTTATCTCAATCCCTCCATCCTCCTTATGATCTTGATAAAGAAAGGGGTATATTATATATATACATGCTTTGGATGCCACTTAGCATACTTTCCCTTTATCCATACACTATCATATTCCTTATCCCTCCCCATCTACCTTATCCATGCATCCTATCCACATCCATCTCCCTCCCTTATCCATCCATCATCCTACAATCCATCTCTTTTCCATCCATCCTCCTATCTTCCACCCCTTGTGCCTCATCACACATGACATATCTAGAGTGGAGAATTTTATTCCTTTGAGATATCATCCATCCATCATTTGTCCATCATATCATCCCTTCCATATCACTATCTTTATTGCTCTATCCTCCTTCAAGTGATCCCTCAAAAATGTTCATCCATTCATCCCATGATCCCTTCCATATTCCAAATCCTTATATTCCCATCCATCCATCCAATAATACCTTCCATCTCCCCATCCTTATCTTCCCATCCATCCATCCAAAAAAATCCCTTCCATCTCCCCATCCTTATCTTCCTATCCATACATTATATCATCCTCCCATCTCCCCATCCTTATCTCTCTATCCATTATTCCATACCCATATTCCATCCTATAATCCCTTGTCATTGGTATCTAGTTCTAGGCTACCATCATGTAATCCAATGCCATCTATCCCACCATAATCACTTCTACCTCTATCCCCCATCTTTCCTAATCTCCAACCACTTTTCATCACTCATATGGCCATCCCATCACAATCACAATTCATCTTTTGATGATTTGGATAAAGTCTATCCCATTCCCGAGGTTCACTCACTCAACATCCTCTTATAAATATCATCTTGTACATCTAGTTGGTCTTGTGTCCTCATCTAGGTTCCATCATTGTATTTACTTATCATTAGGTCCTGCATCATCCATCATCCATCATTTTTGTCAAACTATATTGCCTATATGCTTTCACATAGGTAAGACCATCATTTGGTGTAATTAAATGTGTTGTACCTTGTCCTAGGTCATAATTAAACCTTAGTTAGGTTTACTTAGGGACCACATAGGAGGTTGTTGGAGATTTTCCACTTTTGGTGGACTTGACATGTCATTACCTCATCACTTCCACCTTTTGTGGACACATCATGTGATTATCTCTCCACCTTTTGTGGAGTGATAGGTTTTCCTAGTTGTCTCATGTCATAAGATTATGACACTTGTCATAATCTTATGCCCTTCTATGTTCTCACCTTGGCTATATAACCAAGGGGTCTTTCTCATTGTAATTAATCATAATCTCATATCAATGACATTGAATACAGTCTATTCTTGTCATATTCTTTTCTCTCTTTTTTTTGTGCTTTCCATTTGGTCCATAGATCTTGGTGTCCATAGCCAATTCTAACATGGTATTAGAGCGGGTTGGGTGCCATTGGAGAGTCTTATTTTGAAGAGAGATCCCAGATCTGAGGAGGTTCTATTCGTGGCTCTTTGTTGTAGGTTCATATCCGAGCTTGTTGGTGCAAATTTGAGCTCACCATTGCGTCCAGAAGGATCGATATAGTCGATTTTGCTTTTTGTTTCGTCTAAATCAGATATACGAGGCCAAATCTATGAGGGTTTGAAGCTAAAGTGTGGTTGCCAGATCTAGAAGGTAGCTGCAATTTTGGAGCATTTTGGGTCAAATCCGACCCTGCCATCGCATCCAGAAGGGCCAAAAACCCTAAGATCGACTGTCAAATCATCTGATTTGGAGCAAGTCATCCGGTGAGGAATTTTTTTTTTGCCCGGGAGCCGTACGGCTCCCCAGGTCGTCATAAATATCGACGGTACGATTATTTTTAAATAAAAATTTTTGAAAAATTTTTGAAATTTTTTTAGGAAAAAATCATTCCTTTCTGTACCGATTATATTTTCCATTGTTGAAATGTATTGAAAAATCAAATAAAAGAAAATTACAAAAAGTTTTAAGTCTGCGGTGCTACAGACTATTACCACAGAGGGTACTGCAGAGGTACGTGGTACCTTATCCTGTCAGATCTGGCCATGTGGCCATCCGCCCGTGGCCCCAACCCGCGGGCCCTCCAGATCCGCCATCCGCGGACCAATCAACTGTGTCCATTTGTTTTCACCAGTGGGTGTTTTTTTTTAAACCACCGGCAATTCAATAAAAATCCGGCAAAAAAATCAACTTTACCGGCTCCGATAGATATCAGAATATTCCGAGGGATCTTTCCAGATTTGGGCAATTTAAGGAATATTTTGGCAGAAGCTAGCATATTCTGATACATTTCCGACAGGCTGGATTGATGATGATGGTGATGGCTAAATGGCCATCAAATTTAACACAGTAGACTAATGATGTCAACAATACGTCAACACAGTTTTGAAAAATTTCTACCCCTCATGGTTTGCATTTTGATTTTCATAGGCGAACTTTGAAGGCTAATATCTCAGTCATTTTGGCTCCTTTTTTTGAGAACTTTTTTTTGATTTGGGCTAATTTTTCATGCTCTACACACTGGTGCAATCAGTTTTTGGTTTTGGCATCTGGTTTTTCCAAAATTTTCAGATTCTCATAGGTGTTGCTGCTTCATCCTCATTTTGGGAACTTCGGGAGCTCATATCTTGCTCCAACGGTAACATTTTTGAGTGTAGTTTTTTTTGAAAGTGCGTGATTTTTCGTGTACTTCTTAGTGGTAGAATCAGATTGATCTCATTTTGTACCAAAAATTGTACTTGATATTGTGGCCTATTTTGGCATTTGTAAGCACCAAGATCAAAGACCACTTTGCTTTTTTTGGCAAGTGGCAATTGTAAACGCACTACTAATAAAGTGCCAAATCAGATATTGCTTGGGGGGTTCTTTGATTGAGTTAATTTGGGGGGGATTCTTCTTGTGGTTGTGGTTGCATTCCTCTTGATTTGTGTTCTTGTTTCATCATGGAGCCATCTACAATTCCACTTCTAACACCTTACAACTATCCTAAATGGAAATCTGAAATGAACAAATTGCTAAGAGTAAAAAGATTGTATAGGATAGTTCATGGGCTTGATGGTGAACCACAAAATGATGAAGTTAAAAAGAATAAGTGGTTGAATAGTTGTGAAGAAGCCATTGGCTATTTGTACTCGTATGTCTCTCCTGAGTTGTTGTTTCACATTGAGCAATTGGATACACCTATGGCTATGTGGACTACATTGTCAGAATTGTTTGGGAAAACAAATGAAATTCAAGGACATTTATTGGAGAATGAATTAATCAGTTTCAATCCATGTAATTTTGACAACATACAAGACTTCATCACCAAATTCAAGTCACTAAGAACACAATTGAAGAATTGTAAAATTGAGAAATCAGATACACAATTGATCTTAAGTGTTCTTTCAAAGCTAGGACCTGAATATTCAGTGTAACTTGTGTCTACTTTCTATGCTACAAAGAATGCCTTTGGGAGTGAGTTTAAGATGCCTTCCTTTGAAGATTTTGCTATGCAACTCACTAGGGAGCAAGATAAGCTTATTCAAATGGGTACTTTGAAGTCTTCAAAATCACATGCCTTGGTTGCAAAGGATGAGAAGTCTTCAAGTGGCAAAGAAAAGACAAAGAACAAGCCTAAGAAGAACACACAAGCCACATCAAATTCCACAGAAGAACATAAAGATTCATCTTCAAAAGAGAAATCATCTAAGGAGAGACCTTTTTGTGCATATTGCAAGAAGGATGGACATGAAGAACATTATTGTTATAAGAAGGATATTGATGAGTTGAAAAATCTTCTCAAAAAGAATCACATTGATTTTCCTTCTAGAATGTCTGAATAATCTTCTTCTCCTTCTACTTCAAAACAGTCTAAAAAGGAAAAAGGTCAAACATCAGGATATAAAGGACAAGCTCTTTGTGCTCATTCAAGTCCAGGATCAGGGAGATGGCTTCTAGATTCAGGAGCATCATATCATATGGCATCTTTGCAGACTATCTTCTCTTCATTTCAGCCTTGTTCTATGTCTCCTATCTTGATGGGAAACAATACATATATGAGTGTAACAGGGAAGGGATCTATTAGCATTGGGGAGAACACTTTTCAGGATGTCTTGTGTGTTCCTCATTTGACGAACAATCTACTTTCCATATATCAGATTACACATGGTGGAGATGGGAGAACTATGGAGTTCACTCCTAATTTGGTTACCATTCGGGACTTGGAGACTAGAGATGTCATTGCTACTGGGGTGGTTGATCATTCATCTCGGTTGTATTCCTTTGCACAGTTTGCTTCTGATGATGATCTTGTTCCTTTGACTGTTGATCACAACTTTGATTCTGAGGAGACATTTGGCTTTTTGAACTTGGGAGTACTCACATCAGATCCAATACTTGAGCCATGCATTTCATCTCCTCCATCTACTGTTGCAGTTGATGATACTTGCGATTCAACAGTTTTGACTCCTAGTGATTCAGTGCAACAGGATATACATAGTCTTCCAGATATGGCTACCTTGGATGGCTTCCTAACAGGTATTTCGGACTTGTTTGTGGAGTCTCATCTTGCAGATTTGGAGGACACCATCGATAGCATTCATCTTCTCTTTGATGAAGATGCACCTTCTTTAGTTGTTGTGAGGGAACACTTTGACCCTCTTGTTCATTGTCTACATGATCATTCTTCACAGATTGGCATGAGTGTGGATTCTTTTGGACAACATTTGGAGGAGGCTTCTTTGTCTTCAAAGGGGATATCTTTGTCTTTGGATAGTGCTCTACATTCATCTCTACTAGATGTTGGATTGTCCTCTTCAGCAGTGTGGCCTAGAACACCTGATTGGAGTGTGTCATCTTTCGACATCGACATGGAGAAACTTGAGCATACTTCAGAGACATCATCATCCATCATCCATATTTTTGACATCCTGCATACATCCTTGGTTTTGTTTCTTCCTAAGGGGAGGAACGTTGTTCGGTGAGATTGGATCATCTTCAACATTCAATGTCGAGCTTCTATCATCATTGCAAGAGACTCAACATTGAGGGGGGGCAGTCTTGTCTCTCTTCTACTTCTCTCTTATGGGGTGTCTTTTTCCTCACATGGGGTTTTTACCTTCTCATTCTTCATTGAGAGCATTTCTATTTTGTATTTCATCTCTCTTTTGAGGGGGAGTTTTTCCCATGAGGTTTTCCCCTTTTCCTTGCTTGTGAGAGATTGCATTGATTACATTGCATTTGTACATGGGTACCTAACATGGCCTAGTAGTCAGGACCCATCTTGGATTGTTTTCATTTGTGCACATTCTCCCTAAGTTGCACTTAAGGGGGGGTGTTGGTGTAATTAAATGTGTTGTACCTTGTCCTAGGTCATAATTACACCTTAGTTAAGTTTACTTAGGGACCACATAGGAGGTTGTTGAAGATTTTCCACTTTTGGTGGACTTGACATGTCATTACCTCATCACTTCCACCTTTTGTGGACACATCATGTGATTATCTCTCCACCTTTTGTGGAGTGATAGGTTTTCCTAGTTGTCTCATGTCATAAGATTATGACACTTCATAATCTTATGCCCTTCTATGTTCTCACCTTGGCTATATAACCAAGGGGTCTTTCTCATTGTAATTAATCAAAATCTCATATCAATGACATTGAATATAGTCTATTCTTGTCATATTATTTTCTCTCTCTCTTTTTTTCTTTCCATTTGGTCCATAGATCTTGGTGTCCATAGCCAATTCTAACAGATGAGCCCTCGAGGCCTAGGTCTGTCCTTTAGGGTTCATCTGCGTGTTTGTTGTATCACTAAAAGCCCCTATCTAGCTGGTTCCTAATAGAATAATTCAATAGCCCCTAGGGGTTCCAATCAATCTTAGGTATCTCATGCCATGCTGATCCTTGAATCTACCCAATCCATCCTTGGTCTATGTAGGATATCATTCCTCACATTAGACCACATCCATCTCATCCATCTATTGTCCTAATGGAAAAGGAGATTTGACACTTATTGTGATTTCTTGGTGCTTTTACATTTTGTTTATCTTTTGAGATTTCTACTATACCTACTCAAGGTTTCCATGATCCATTATATCATGGTGCACTTTGATTGGTAGAAATAGGGGCATATGTTATTTTTCTTTGCATGTTTTTCTTGGTTGTCCCATGTAGTACCCACCAAAATCCTTTACGGTCTTGTATTATGTTGGGGCATCCTTTGTGCTTGTGTTTTTCCAACATCAACCTCACCAAAGCCCTTCATGACTTTATGAGATGTTGGCCTAACCCCTTTTTTTTTTGTTAGTCCTATGCATATGGTACGAAGTCGCCTTGGTTCTTTATATCTTGATGCATAGTATCACATACTATATCAAATTAAGTTCTCACTACATGGTAGCATAATATATAACATAAAATTGCTCAATCCCCCATCCTCTCATCTATCAAAACCCCCCCATGCACTCACCCTACATATTTCTAATCCATTCATCCTTCACCACTCTCCCTCATCTATCTATCCTATCTATTTTCATCACTCCACCTCCTCCATCCTCATCATATCATCATCTCTTCAATCTTCTTAGGATAAATTTGTTATTATAGGCATCTTTTCATCCATCCTCATCATTTCGTTATCTCTTCAATCTTCTTAGGATAATATAGATTTATTATTCTAAGCCTCTTTTCCTCCATCATATTCATTCATTCCAATAATCTCACATCTCAATCTAATCCTCACCCCTTTAATCTAGCACAACTCATCCTTGATCACATTTATGGTTTTGTGCCTAGCCTTTCTGCAAGCCTTGTCCAAAAAATTATCATCCTCGAGATGCATCTTTCCCAATCCTTTTTCTGTTTTGGGATATATATCGTTCCCACATCAACAACACACCCATCATCATCATCAAGATATATCCTTCGAAATCCTTGTATTGTTTCAAGATATATTGTTCCCACATCAACAACACTCAAATCATTATCATCATCAGGATGTATCCTTCCTAATCCTTACATGTTGTTTCAAGATATATCCTTCACACATCAACAACACTCCATCCATTATCAATCAATCTTGGCTCGTAGTTTGACAGGGGTAACACCATATTTATCCTTAAATCCTTTTGTGCTTGCTTGCTTGGAATTTCCCCATCCATTATCTCTTCCTCTTACCACCATCTCTTCTATCCATCATCTTCCATCATCTTCCCCATCTATCCTTACATCATCTCACCTATTTTGAGAGCACATTCGTGTTCTCTTGAACCCGTATGTCCTCTCAAGGGGGCATACTCAATCCCTACTCTTCATCTTTACCCCCATAATCTTTCTTCCTAGTCACTCCTTTGAATGACTAGGGAATCTCCCCTAATCTAACCATCTTCTTCTTGGTGGTATCTTTTAATCTTCTTTAAAATGATGCTACTTCATAACACCATCTCAAAGAGGGAAAAAATGTAGACACCTAAATTTGACCACCTATATTTGGTAAATTTATCCCTTTTCGTCTAAATATCCTTCTATCCACATTAATTAAATAATATTAATTAATATCCTAAAGTCCCCTAAAATCCCTAAGGCATTTAATCATTTAATTAAAGACTTTATACCCTTTACCATTCTTCTCTAAATTAAATAAATATATCAATTTATTTAATTTATTTATCAAATCCTATAGGAATTAAATTTAAATATTTAAAATTCCCTCTCCCCTTTCTTTCTCATATTTTCACATCCTCCATAATTTTCTTCTAATCCTAATTAACTTGCATAATCCTATCATTAGGATGTGCACACCCTTAATCGAGTTTAGGGTCACATTCTCCATAAAATGCAAGTGGGTTCTTAATATCCATTACCCACCTAATCATCTTTCTAATCCCCCACTTGCACAACCTAGACCTTTCATCACCCTAATCTAATCCCTTGGTCAACCCCCTAATAGATGCTCTCTCATCCCCCAAATAATATTGAATTCCCTTTCTCATCGCCATAAGGATTAAAAGGGAATTTTTAACCCCCTCTTGTCACATCCTTCCCAAAAGTACTTGGAAGTACCATCCACATCATCCTCTCTGCTCCCCATGTGATGACACTTGTCACCACCATGTGAGTTGAGATGTCTCAAGGCATCTCAACCTTTGATCCTCAACTCTTAATCGTATCCCTCCCTCCTAAATCCTCCAACCTATTTATCCAAACACTCAGCCATGTTATCCCTCTAACCCATTTTTTATTCGAGAGTCATTATGCTTTCGAATTTTCAAGTGAGCACACATATAAATTGCACATCATGGGAAAATCGACACAAAAAGAGGCTTCCTATGCTGATTTGAGCTTTCTATTGCCTAATTTGAGTGTATTTTTTGTTTTTAGTGTTTTACTTGGATTTTTTGAATTTCCTTGCATTTTAGGAGCACAAAAACACTGCACACAAGTAGGTTCCTATATGTTGATAAATGGATCTATCTGCATTGTGGAAAGATAAGGTAATATCCACAGAAGGCACTAGTGCACATGGATGTAAAAGAATTTAGTGAAGTAAATTACAAAGTTGTATCCACCTCTTGTTATGATCTAGGAGGTAAAAGTGAAAATTTTGACTTGAACGATGAGATTTGTCTCTTTGGATGGAATGGTAGTCAATAGGAAGGGAATACCTAAGTTGCAATCCCAAAAATATGTTTATATGTTTGGAAAGTGTCTAAATGAGTTGCATGTCAAATTTTTTAGACAAAGAAGTATACTGCATGTGGCATGGTTATACAAATTTATTGAGGGGTATGGTAATATTGTATACCATCTCAAGATTTTGGCCAAAAGGCAAATAAATTTTCTAATCCATGATTCTTTAGACTAACATCACTCTATAACTACCAATTTTGTCTTGTACATATGGTGTTATATCTTTGTGCAATCGTGATACTTTTGGGTCAAGATGAAGTATAATTTGTCTCAATTTTTTTGGTCACCTTTTTTGTCTAGCCCTAGAGATAGCTAGATTTTTTTAAGTGATACATGTCCCTTAACGGAGCTTTCCAGGACTCAAAATTTTAGTGTCAAAATTTTGCATCACATCCCAAATTCTTTGTGTAATTAGGCTTAATTTTCTCGAGTTATACTAGATCTAAGAGATCCTAATGGGCTACAATGATCAAATAAGTTCTTTTTGTTGTGCTAGATTCCAGTCATTAGTAATCAATGAATGTTAGATACAGAAAATCTTGTGCAAGAACAGTTAATTGTTTCCATCTATCTTGTTATCGCAGATCAGGGATCAATCTATGATGGAATGGTACGCACTTACAAGAAGTATATTTAAAAACGAGCAGAGGAATCTCCGTTTTACAACTTTTTCGAGAAAATCAATATCGACCGTCGCTGAAAGGGCCCCTCTTCTTTCCGACTTTGTCAGAATGCACTCATTTCTGAGTTTCCTTTGGTGGGTTGTTGATTTTTCATTGTTTATTTTATTTGTGCAGTGACCCACAAAATGGCGGTCTCTGCAAATGTGGACATGGGCGGAGATGGGGTCGACCGTGTTGTCGAAATTGCATCATGTTTATAATAATGGGTCGCCGCAAAGCAGGCCGAAGTGACTGAGGCAACATAGAATAAGCCCTCCACTCTCCAAGAAATCGAAGGCAAGCTCAAAGAGGCTGACCTCAGGCGCCTAGTTTTTATTCTCTATCCCTCGTACATCATTTAATTGCAGGAATTTTGGTGTCAAATTAATGAATTTTCTGAAGTTATCATATTTTATTGAGGCTTGTGTGTTGTGCACAAGATTTCTTTCATGCTCTCAACATGTAAGGTTTTATTATTTTGTAATAAAAAAAATTAATTATGTGATTCATATATTTTGTTGAATTAATAGTGAAAGTGATGATGTTAATCTATTGGAGCTATTTTTGTCTCAAAAGCATAATGTTTGTTTGTTTGTTTGTTTTTTCACTTATTTTGTGATTCTGGAAACATGTCAAACTGTTTTACTATTTTTAGAATTATTTTAGGGCTTAATATACACAAACATATCAAGCCGTTTTACTATTTTTAGAATTATTTTAGGGCTTAATATTCACAAAGTTTCTCTCATTTTATTTTCTTTTGGGTATTGGCTTTTATAAAGATTATTTAGTTTTAACCTTCTTGTATTTCTCTTTCCACTATTTGTTTTCATTTTTTTTAAAGTTATTATTTATCTTGAATTGCTAAATATGTTGATTAGGTTTGTTATGTGTTGGAATTATCTATGTATTGTATTCACAGGGTTGCTTCCATGTTTTTCTTTTTTCTTTTTGGTTTTGGAATATTGAAGACATGGTAGAGTTTTGTCCATTTTTCTTAGAGTAATTAATTATCAAGGGTTTCAAATTTATAGAAATTTCATAAGTGGCTAGCAAACAAAGATTGCTCAAAGTTGAAAAGTTCCACACATTTTGCTAATCTTGAGGACTCGACCCAATGCCTTAACACCAAGCTATTTGCCACTAAGAAAAAGAGGTAGTATTTTCTTCTTCTTCCATGCTAGTGTTAGTTTTTGACATACTTGCAGCCATTCATGGGGTCAAATATTTCAAACTGGTTGATAAATGAAAATCTTATATATTATTTTCTTATTACAATTATTCTTATTGTTACACTCATATTCTTAGGCTTTAGTTTTACTTCTAACCATGTTGAGGATTAGCTCATAATTTCTATTTACATATTGATAAATTTATATTTCATATCAAACTTGTATTTTGAATTTGGCTCTACCTATCAAAGGAGCATAGTTTGGTAATTAATTTTTTGTCAATTATTTTTTTTTGAAAATTATTCTATTTTTTATATTTTAAAATAAAAACATACCCTTGTTTCTTTGAAATAGTATTTTCTATATTTTTGTCATAACCAACTATTTTTTTAGGCCAAAATAGTCTAAAGAAATTTAGAAAAATATTTTCTAGATTACTATCAAACTAAAGAAAATAGTTGATCCAAAAGAATTTTTCTTTGTTTCCAATGAATATCAGTTGTTAGATCTACATAAGAATGGTTTGGAGGATTTTCCTTGGTGGAAAAAGTTTGGAATAACTTTTGTTGGCCCAATTGTAATTTTCTTTGATTGGATTTTATGTTAGAATAATTTTTTTTCTTGATATAACATAAAAAAAGAGGGCATTTCATGGACCCTCTAAGTGTGTCCTTTGTGGAATTCATGAAGAATACATGTTTCTCATCTTTTCTTTCAATACCCCTTTTTTATGGGTTTGTTGAGGTAGTGGTGGTATTGCTAAAATCAACACTTTATTTATGCTACCTCATTATTAGACTTTTGGGCTAGTTTGGGGCATCCTTCTACTATTCCTTCCTTTTTACTTGTTACCTAGAATATTGGCCTTATATTTCTCATTTAAAATTTTGGGTGGGGAGGAATTGTCACATTTTCCAAGGATATTTGAGCCTCATTAGGTATATGTGGCATAATATTTTAAACTCAATAAAAGAGACTATAGTTGCTAAGCATTCTTTTGTTTATAATCTTAATTTTTGCTATCTTTTAATTGTGAAAAATTTAGAGTTATATTCTTTTAATGGTTTGGCATACCTTCAAATTTGGCATGGAATGAACTAGTAGCTTTCTTGTAATCTTGTTGATGAAGGAAGAGTTATAATAAAAAGAAGGTATTGATACAACAACAACTTCCTTTCAAATGATTATGTTTATCATTACACAACAACAAATTCCTCTATTCTTTCTCAAAAGCACAAGGGTGATTGATGCTCTATGCGGCTAGTAAAGACCATTGTAGAAAATATTCATGAATGTAGGATATAATGATAACTACTTTGGTACCATATTGAAATGGTAGAGTGCACACAAAAAACCAATTAAAACCATTGTTTTATAGTGAAACATAAAATATAATTTGGTCCAATTCTTTGAGATAATTCATTAGTACAATAAAATTATATTTTTGAAGAATTGTATTTTTTAGCAATGTCCTAAAATAATATAACTTCATAAAACTACTTATTGCCAACTAAAAAATAACTTATATTATTTATTTATAAATTAAAATTTATGTGTTTATTTATTTATTATTATTATCTAAACTAGAAACTAACTAAGTACTAATGATGTAATATATTCCCACATGAATGAGAATTTCTTTATGTACATATCATCAATCACTTGGCCATTCCGCCAGTGGATGTTGAGCCTTCTAGGATAAAATCCAACAAATTCTTAGTACATGTGCTATCACTCTTCCATCTATTAATGGCATTGTCTCTTCTTTGGATGACAAGTGAGATCAAGGTTCATCTCCGTCTAACCCACTCTACATGATAAACATTCTTCTTCCCTTATTATAATATGAAGATTACCTTTGTGAAAATATGAATGCAATTTTATATTATTATATGAATTTTTCCCTTGTTATGGAATGAGCCCACCTCTATCATCATATTGTGATTCCTCTATCTTTCTTATAAGAGGATATAAAATATATTCCACCTCTATTTGAATCTCTTTTCTTGTGAGGCCTATGCACCTTCCTTCTTCTATTGTGTTGCTACCCACTATGTGACAATTGTAGCTTTCTTTAATTTCTCATTGCTATTCATGGTGGTACAATCTCATGTGCAACCATACTTTCTTTATGGTAATAAAACAATATTTTTATTATGGTTTTCCTTACCTATTTTCTAAATGGCAAAGACAACTTACTTTGGAAGTGCATATCCTTTCTAAGGATCCCCTCTCTTCTTTCTTTATGGTTGATTTGACAAAAGTGTGTCATACTTTTTGGCCAAAGTAGGATATTGAAATCAAAATTTTCACCAAATTTTCCCTTTTGATACTTATAGCAACTAAATTGTTAAGAACTCGAAGATGATGTGAACTAGTGATCTTTGATATTTTGTTTGTAGATTATATATTTATATGTATATGTATATATTAAATAATTTTAAGAAATAATTTATGTTTTTTAATGTAACTTTTAATAACTTATTTGTATAGTTAATAGTATTTTTAAAAAGTGATGTTTATGTTTGAATAGCATAATTTTATTTGTAGGAATGATAAAATTATAAAATTTTAAACAAAGATTCATAACATAGATATAAAAGGGAATGTGTATTTTTGCATAACTTTCTAAAAAGATTACTGGAGGAACGGGGGCTCGGTTGATCTGAAGACCATTAGTCCGGATCTTAGCCATGTTCAGTCGGCCTTCAGGGCCTTAAGACCTATGCTACACCAGGAGGAGGATATTGTTGTTTGGTTAGACAACCCATCTGGTATTTTCTCAGTTTCTTCTGCCACTTCTATGTTGGTGAGTCCGATGGAGCCTCCTCCCTTCTGGGCTAAGGCTTGGATTAATCACTTGAATCCTAAAATAAATATGTTCTACTGGATTATGCTACAGAATAAAATTCTCACTCTAGATAATCTTGGAAAAAGAGGAATTCAATTACCCAACAGGTGTTATATGTGCAGGAATGATGTTGAGACTGTTAATCATCTTTTTCTTCACTGCCCTTTTGTTTCGAATATCTGGGTAAAATTCTTGTGCTTCTTGATGTGGTCTGGGTTTCCCCTGTTTTTGTTGAAGATTTCTTCTTGCAATGGAAAGCTCCTTCAAAAAATCCTTTTGTGCGAAAGCTATGGTCTTTTGTTCTACCTTTTGTGTCTTGGAATATTTGGAAGGAAAGGAACAACAGAGTGTTTAGGGATAAAGAGATGCTGGAAGGGGACTTGCATGCTAAGATCATAAGAGCTATAAAGGAAAATTTATCTTTAATTCCAAGAAAAATAGTTGAGAAAGCTAATTGGTCTCCTTACGACTTTTCCATAGCTGAAAAGTGGAATTCAAAATTAGTTGGGGTAAATTTCATCAAACCTGTTGTTTGTGGGAGAGAGAATGCAAGTTGGTTACTGCTGCCTTTGGGCTGGGTGAAAGCCAATTTTGATGGTGCTACTAAAGGCAACCCCGAGAAAGCTGGTACTGGATGTGTTTTAAGGGACAACTCCAGGGCTTTTATTGCGGCTTTTGCTGTGGACATTGACACCCAAACTAATTATGTTGTGGAAGTTGTTGGGGCTTATCATGCAGTTAGTTTAGCTTTCAAGATGAACCCGAAATGCCTTTGGTTGGAGGGTGATTCAATGAATATAATAAATTGGATTTTAGGGCTTACCCCTCCCTCATGGACCATCAAAAAGTGGATCAAAGATACTAAATTCTTATTAAGTAAATTTGATAAAGTGAAAGTGTCCCATGCCTATAGAGAAGCCAATAAAGTGGCTGATTACTTCACCAATGAAGGGGTCAAGAAGGGTGGAGAAAACATGTGGAGGAAGAATGACTTCCTCCATCCTGATGTGAAAGCACTAATTTATTATGATTCAGTGCATGGAAGAGAAGTTTGTCTTCATCATGATGAAGCAGATAAAGATTAGGTACGTCAATTTCATTAGATTTGATGGGACCGACGTCATTTTCCTTTTCAAGGAGAGTCTTCAGCACGCTTTCTGGGTTTTTAACAAAATATGCCTAATCGAGACCCAGAGCAACAGTAGGGTATTGTTTAACAGAGCTTTGAAAATGGGAGGAGAAAGAAAATGTGTGGAGCTGAGCAGCTTTAAGGAGCATAAAAAGAATGAAAAAGCTTGGGAAAGAATTGAGAAGGGAGGCTTAGTCCCATATTTGGAAAAGCTCCATGGTACTGATGAGGGGATGCTAGACTATTTTGTTAAAAACTGGAAAAATGGAGAGATTGTGTTGTTTGGCAGGAATATTAAGCTGAATGAGGATTTAATCAAAGAGATAACTGGTCTTTCGACTGAGGGTGTGAAATTTTACTGGGACCATCGATTCTCTGATGAAGCGGTCATTAAATTTCCTAAAAAAGACAAGGAGAAAGCTAAGTTGGTTAAGGTCGCCAATAGCTACTTTGATGTGGAGTCTCTCAAATCCATATGGAGAAAAGTTTTAAGAGTTATTATGGAGTATATTACGGTTGATGGGCGCTTCACCAGAGTGTATGGTTACCACTTTGCTATTTTGAACCACTTCTGTCACAAGGTTCGTATCTCTCTGCCTTTTTACTTATTTTCTTCTTTGAAGAATTGCCTTGATGAAGTTGAAAGAAACCCTAGGAAGAATGCTATTATTCACCCTGGTCTTGTCAGGCTCATATTTGAGCATTATCAAAATTTACCTACTTTGCCTAAAACTGTTGATCTCAGAGATTTGGATGATGAGGAAATAGAAAGTAGTAGGGAGACCGACCCCCGGGCCCCCCTGCTTGCACCCCTGTTGGTCCTAATACCTATACTCCCCATTCCCGGTCTTGTTGGAAGGCCCTTAAGGATTCTGCTCCGCCATCTTGTCCTAAGTTACAACCTCTATTTGAGTGCCCTAGTCCAGGTTTTGCTTCGCCGCCCTGTCTTAATCCCTAGCCACCTCCCGGCTATCCTACTCCGGGTTTGGTCTCTGGTCTTAAAGGTACCTTTGTTACTAAACTTGTCTCGTATTCTAAGAATTCCACAAAAATTCTTTCTAATAAACCTATGGTCAGTAAGGAGTCGGTTCCTAGTGCCCCTGCATCTGGAAGATTTGGGAATACCCCTTATGATTCCCCTAATCAGGATGAAATTAATTCGGCCTTGAATAAGCTCAATCCTGAGGACATTGTGGGTGTGGCGGAGAAAAGTATGGATGGTCCTTTCACTGTTCTCAAGTGGACCTAGAAGGAAATCTGTGATTTGAAAGGCCGTAATAGGGACCTAAGCAACAGGGTCATGGATTTGGAGCAGAAGATGAGATGGAATTGTAAAGAGACTGAAGGATAGGAAACCCCCTTACCAAGGAAAAGATAGCTTTCGCAGGAGGAAAGATTGACCAGTATCGAGGGCAATATATCCAAGATAGGCCAAAATATTAGGGCCATAGTGGCGAACAATCACAAAATTTCTAGGCATAACACCATCATCATCAATGCTATGGTGGAAAATCTCAAAAAAATTAAAAGGGTTCGTTGGTTGTGGATTTGGACGTGGACAGAGGTGGCTGCAAATCTGCTGGTGAAGGGATTTCAACTCGTACCCGGGCTAACACTAAGAGGAAGACCCCGAATTTGTCACATACAGATCAAATCCTCAAGCAGGGGTTACAGGAGATGAAGGATGTTGAAATGGAGGCTGAGGAGTCGCTGAACACCTTGGAGTAGTGCGGTCATTGTTGTTTCTGGTTTTTTTGGGTGGTCCTTTTTTTGGACCCTGCTATCTTTTTTGCTATTGTTTCCTTTATGGGACATTTGTTTGTTCGTTTGGACTTATTTTATTATCTTTTGTTGTTTAAACTCTGCAGTTTCAGGTCCTTGTAAAACCTATTTTTTCCTTTTCAAAAAATTTCTATTATATAATTTTATTTTTTGCATTCATCCAAATTGACATTTTTTTGTTGTTGAAATAAGAACATCAATACCTAGAGGATAATTATTTTTCAAAATTTTAATCTATTTTATATTTTTTTCATGTGTGTGGAACATAGACCTTCACAATTGCTAACAAACCTATATTCAATAGAAAGTAGAAAATAAATATAATAATCAAATTAAATATATTTTTAATGTTATACTTATTGAAAAGTAAGATTTGAGTACTACAAACCTACAAATATGTTATTTGGTTTATTCCATTTAAAGGTTCAATTTGTGGTTTGAAGGTGAAAATTCTGAGCAAAATCTTATACATAAAATGGAAGAGGCCATCCAAGAACCTTCATTCGAAGCACCTTCAAAATAAGGTTTTTATCTTCATTTGAAGGTCTCTTCAAATGAGGGACCTTGGATGGGCATGAGAATGAATAAAATATTCCATAACCGAGAACTTCATTCGAAGATGCATAGGATTAAAAAGTTCATTTCACTTTCTTTACTTTTTTATATAAAAAAAGCAAGACATTCATTTGAAGTTCACCTTTGAATGAAGGCATTATTTTATTATTTTTTAATGATAAGAAGGAACCTTTTAATTAAGGTAATGTAATGCCCCCTCATAATAACCTAAGGAATGTTGCAATTGTGTATAAAAGTGTAATAATTTTTTTTTTGAAGTATTAATATTAAGTTAATTAGTTGCATACATTCGTTAAGTTATGTGACGTTACACTACTTTGAGATTCCATAGACGACTTTAGTATTTCGCATTGCACATATTAATTAATAACATAAACATTAAAGATAAACATTGCATTTCATTTGAAAATCCATTCAAGATAACATAAGGTACAAATTTGTTTCTAACATTGCATTTGATAAAATATACAATACTCATCCATCTGATGAGGTAGTTCAATAATAATTACATTTTACAATGTTCACCTCATAACTATTGAGGGATGTTTTCAAATACAAGATTTACAATTTACAATGAAGAAGTACACATAAGTTTCCAAGTGCGAGCTCTCCATCCATGAAGCTCTCGATGCCATAATCATAAACTGGGGACCCAATGGAGTAAGGTGCATGTTCCACCCAACCATGTGATACCCGTAGGTCCACCCCCCGTGCTAGGAGATAGTAATATGGTTACCTAGACATAATCTACTAACCCTAGACACAAATACATAACAAACTAATGGTTACATTGCTCCCAGATTTTACATAATCGAATTATACTGAGTACACAAGGGAGATTGTTACTTTAGGTGGAGTGTCATCACAATATTGCAAAGGTTACCCTGGTGTTTCTTCCTAGGTTCTGGCCCCCAACATGGGTTACCCTGGTAACCTCTTACGAAACCCGACCCCATTGCAAATCATTGCGGAATCGAATGTCTTTTGAAGAAACAAGACACCGATTTGCCATTCCAGGCCTTCTCATCTTATACTCATGACTGAAGTAGCTCAAGAGTCAATAAGTGAGGCATAATACTCTTGTTAAGAATTTTAAAACTAACTACTGTGTTATTTAGTTATCATTGACTTACTAACTCTTTGCAAGTTACCCTAACACCACTTTGTGTGTCGGCCCTTACAAAAAGCCACTCCCCTAAACATAACAAAGGAATCTAAGCTCACTATCTAGGGTAGACAAAGTGCACAAATTCAACATATAGTACCAAATATACCACAATGGACATCACAATTCGTTCACAAAATTAGGTGCACTACCCTAACTTGTTCAATCACATGGAACCAAAATCAAATTTACTCCCTTGAAGAGACTACAACTGGAAGACTTAAAATCACGTAAAGATAAATTTTCCCCTTTTACCCAATAAAAGTTTAAAACAACTTAAAAATGAATACACGTCTATCATTGGGATATATTAAATCCAGTCAAACAATTAAAAGAGAGAAAGTATCTATTTCTAATTTTAATTTTTATTTAATAACAGTTCTCAAAACATTTAATAATTATGCTCATTGAAAACATTATATACATAACTATCTAAATACAAATAAATTCTTATTTCTCATTTTTCCAAAATAAACTTTTCCTCATTAATATTTTAATCAAATATTCTCAACATTAAATATATATACATAATACATATATATATATAAACATATACATATATACATATATATATATTATATATATATAATATATATATTTATACATATATATATAATATATATACAAATATATATATAAATATTTAACAATAACACAGAAACCCTATTCGGATTTAATAGTCAAAATAAAGCAAAATTCGTAATTTCTAGTTTGAACACAGAATAAACATGTATTATACTATCACGACTGTGTACACAGTGTACACAGCCCGCAGCTATGAATGAACAACCCTCCTCGTATGGAGAGGTGGCTGTGAGACAGCTGCCACTGCCTGTGAGGGCAGTGTCGGTTGCCTCCACAACCGTCGCCCCATATGGGGGGGCTGTGGGGTAGCCCCGCGGCCCCAATACAATACATTCTAATTTTTTTTTTTAGCATTCAAAATAAACTTTAACAGAATTCGCGTGTAAAAATTCACGATTTTTAATATTCAATAACATTTTCCAAAAAAATAGAAAATGAAACCCTCGACTTCGCCCGTACGGTGATTCCATTAAATTTAAATAAACACATAAGTTTCTTCCACAATCCAATTTATAAATGAGATCAAATATATGTATAAATATATATATATTATATATATATATTTTTATACAAATTAATCAAGGTTTTTACACAGAGAATATTTAGAAAACTTCTACAGAAGTTCAACGGGGTTTCAAAAGGGAAATAGGGGAAATTGTAAATTTTTTTTTTTTAATCGGGGTTTTCAAAGAAACACAGTATTTTCATTCAAATCCTAAATTACCCCAGAGATTTCAATTTCCTTTTTTTTAAAGAGAAAGCTACAAAGATTTTCTGAAAACAACAAATCCTCACAAAAGAAAAATATAGTAAACAATTTTTCCCAAAAAGTACAAAAATTTGATAACATGAAATATTTTTTTCTCAGACATTCTTTTTCAGAAAACAATAAATTTTAAACACCAGGAAAATACCTGATTCCTTAGCTTCAGAAAATTTGTCTGGTTATGAGAATCCTCTGTTACCTATAGCTTCCAAAGCCTTTCCCCAGAAGCCAATACCCAAATTGCCCAAATTGCAAAACCAGTGATCTTCCACAAATTGCAACAATACCAAAAGCAAAAAAAATTACCAAATTTTACCAAGCACTGATATTTTTCCCGTGAAGAGAAAATGGAATAGAATAGCCTCTCTATTTTTCCCAAATCCACAATAACCTCTGTGAAGAAATTCCTCAACCAAACATAATAATTGCACTGGCACACTTGTCGAGAAGTACAAATATCTTCTCAACAACTTCTCGACAATTTTTCCTTTCAAATTTACATGCATTTATTTTATTTTATTTTTTTTGAAATTTCAATTTACAAATTTTGTTTAATAATTTAAAACACCATTTCCACAAAAATAATATTTAATTTTAAATAAAACTATCTACACACTTAACAATTTAATTTAATTAATTAATTTATTTAATTAAATAAATTTAATCTTTATGATCAAACCATTTAACCAAACAAACTAATTAATTAATTAAATAACTTGCAAAACTAATTTCTTCAACATTAAAAATTAATTTAAATAACAGTAAATAAAACATAATAAACTATTATTAAAATTGACATTTTTCCTTTCAAGCAATTAAACCAAACGAAATAGTACAAGACAACCTATGACTCTGAACTAAACTGACAATGTACAGTGACTGGGTTATAGACTAGACTAGGATGAACCAAACTACTACCTCCCAATAAACATTTTCATTGAGTCTGACATGCTCAGACCTGAGTAACCAGGTGGAGTCGGTGTCATGTACCTACAATCCTGCAACCAAGCAAATAACATGCATATATACATATAAACCATTGTACAGGCACACCGTGTGGAGAAAATCACGGACATCATAGGGCACTTGCAAGCGAGTGATGCGATTCCGTTCTCCACACCAATACACATCACATCAGAATGATGAATTAAATAACTGTTAGTCCATCATAAACATATACATAGCAATTATCAACTAAAAGTAAACATCTACACTATATCAAAGCATGTCTGAAATCAATAATCACCATACAATGTATCATCATGTCACAAAATAAATCCACTATCACTCAAAACCAGTGATCAAAATATCCAAACAAGGTATCATAGTCTAACAGTGTAAAAACATAACAGCAGAAAACATAAGCATAAATGGAGGGGTACTACAGGTAACCTAAGTTGTTTAAATGTGTTGTGGGATGCAGTGTCATAAATTGCACCCTTGATAATTTCAAACTATGTTTTGCTCCCCTTTAAGTTATTGGACCTAATTAAGCTCCTAATTACCAAAAAATATGTATTCTACTACTTATTTTAAATATTTTTTAATAATTTGCAAGCATAAACCAAATGCTCTCATTTAATACTTTGTCCCTAACACATTGAAACCTCAAAAATAGGTCTAGGACACTACAACCTAGTGCACCTATGTCCCCCTATTTTGGCTCCAAATTCAAAAATGTCAGTGTTAACATTTTATTATTTGAAATTCAAATATTTAAAGTTGGCTATCTGCATTTAATTTTTTTGGAAATTAGAATAATAACCTATAAATACCTAGTTATTGCATCATTTGAATATCAACTAGAAAGAGGTGAAAATCAAGAGCAATTACTATCATCAAGATCATTCAAGAGAAATTCAAGAGCAACATTTTTAGAGTTTTTTTGCAGGAATTCAATATCCAAAATCATGTAAAAATGTATGTTATTTCATGTGTTATCATTGTTTTGTGAAGGCTAAAATTTGTTGTAGGTCTCCAAAGCATTCAAGTATTCAAGAAAATCAAGTAAGCAAGATCCAATATCCTTGAAGTGATGTGTATGACTTCAGTCCTTCAAGGAAGCCATTGAATGGTGGTGAGTTGTAACACTTTGTGATTTCGTCATTGCTTCCTTTCATTTATCCATTTATCATTGACATTGCCATTGTGGAAGTGGAAAAAATTACATGGGATTCGACTGAGGCAATCAGCTAAAATGACCCAACATTTCTTCTATTTATGAATATGTAGATCTTAGGTTAAAGAGGATTGAAATAAAGTTTGAAGACACTTTATTCATTGTTGCATTTGAAACTCTAAGTCTTGACAACTCACAAAAATTTAATTACATAAATATATGAAATTGATCTAACAAGTTTGAAATGGAAATGTAGATTTGATATCAGAGGACCATGAAAATAGATATAAAAATTGCCTAGCAAGATAGTGGTTCTCTCGATACCAATGCTCCAGCAAATTAGGATAAAATTTATACCACACCTGCACAATATCCTCCTCTTTCTATTTCTATTGTTTGATTTCCTTTATGACATCTCAGATTTTTTGTATTTGCGTTAGAACACTAATTTGCATCATTAGTACAATTAAATCATTGCATTTAATTATTAGGTCATTTCCAGATTTGGTTAAGGGCTGGTTGACTCACCTATCAGGCTATAAGTCAACCTCATACCTTGTCCAAATCCATTAAAAACACATTTCATCCTTGTGCTCATACATCCCCCACATCCACAAAATAAACACACATTAAATAAAATTTGTGAAAGGTGTCAAACCTTAAGGTGAAAACTAAAAGGGTTCCCTTTCCCACCATTTCATTTTGGTGAACCCAACCTATTAACATTATATACCTTCTAAAAATTCAACCTAGATTTAGGATTTTCTTTGCATTTCTTTATATTTCTCATTTAGGTTTTCCTTTTTGCATCATAAAACGACATAAAAATATAAAAATATTCAATTCATATTGCATCATAGGTTGAATTAGGGTTTATTTAAGCCATTTTATCTCATATCTACATTCAAATGAAACTCATTAGGTCATACAATTTTGAAATTGTGTATTGCATACATTTAGGCATCTTTCATTGAGGTCAAAAAAAGTGAAAAATTGCATAGTTTTATGTCAAAATTGTGTAAATTCATCATTCTTAGAATATTACATCTTGGAATTAGTCAAGATAATTACATAATTTCATTTGAGATTTTTCATTTAAATTTTTTCTTTCATATTTCATATGTATTGGAATACTTGCATTTTTCCATATCCATAGTTATAAAATCAGTAAAATTGGGAAAAATATTCAGTGTAACATCTAATTGCACACATAATTGGGAACATTAAATAGTAATAAATACACTCAAACATTGAATTTTTAGTCACTCTATCTAGGAGATAAGTTCCTTGGGTGCCTCTATCCTTCAATTTATGGATGAAGTTTGAATCAACTCTCTGTTGGATTTTTTTGTCTAAATTATGTTTTTGAATTTCAAATTTTCATTTATTTTCAACATTGTTTCATGTTCATATTCTTAAGTTCACAGTTCTAAAATTCAACAAAATTTAAAAAATAATCCACTGTCAGATCTGTTTTCTCATAAACACAAAACCCTTAAACAATATAACAGACAACCAAACTTTTAATTTTGTAAAAATTTGCCTAGCACATAGGTGCCCTATGCGCTAGTATCTTGTCTTTTTTGGTTCAAATTTTTGTGACAATAATTTCTCAAAATTATCTATTTGGATATGTTGTTGGTTTTCTAGTGACCTATTAACCAATAATCCGAACCTTAGTAAAAGCATTATATCATCATGATGGATCAATGTTTTGGTAAGTTTTTGACCTCTTTGAAATCTTTGGTGGATGTTTCAAGATGTGTGTTTGGAAATGACCCTAATTCTAATAATGACAATAATGATACTTTATCTTATATTACATGTATTTTTGAGGTCCTAGGTCAAGACAAAGAGAGCATGCATGAGTTCATACAAAATTCCTTACATAACCTTGAGAATAATACAACGTTTTACCCCTCAATGCAATGGCCTACTACCCCATACCAACAATATATTGCCATGCCGCCACTTGAAAAAAATCACTTTGTTACATCTGTAAACTAAATCGCAAGGCATACCTCAAACAACATGCATGGAGATACCTATCAATAACAATCATAAGGAAATCACATTAACCAACCCTCCATCATATGAGCATAAAGTTACAAAGAAACCTATTAAAACTTGGAAAAAAGTTATGGATAAGGCTTTAGAGTATTAAGAAAACAAGGATGTGACATAGAGAATGAACATGAAGTCTATTCTCTTTTGGAGTGCAAACACCATCTTAAGATACTAAAGGACTAGGTTACCAAGAAGCTCCACCTTTACAACAAGTAGTTATCCCACCAATCAAGAAATATAAAATTAAGAAGTTACATTTCTTACATCCTATAATCCAGACTGAAAGAGCCTTACATACATTTATCAAACTAGGACACATTAAATTTTCATCCATCCGTGAATGAGAAGATAAGAAATGAAAGAGTACAAACATGTCTTACTATGCATATCATAGAACACTTGGACATCTTACTAATAAATGTCATGCTTTAAAGAAGAAATTAAGAGAATTTGATCTTTATAGGAATCAAATTGAATGTATAATTTGTTAACATTCATTGTTCTTTGCTCCTTGCCATGTGGTAGTTGTAGTGTCACAACATACTCACTACCATCCATGGGGGTATAAACCTAGATTTATGCAATCATCTTTCATTTTTAAGGAGTAGCATATCACAAATTTGGCTAATCTTTTTCCTTACACTTGGGGGCAAGGGGTTAGATATCCTTGTCCTAGGTGCATTCCTTCTAGTAAAGGATCCATCTTTATCTCCTTAAAACATTAGTGTAGCAAGCACACTAACATTTTAAGGGCGTCATATATAATATCCTGCTCACTGTTTGCACATGTTGAATGGTCCCTTCTTAGTGATGATGGCATACATCTAGGAAGTGTAACCTTGTTAATCAAAGTGTGGCCCCTGCTTGATCTATGAAGTTTGTGTATCATTTGTGGTGATATTAGGATTGATGTCCCATAAGAGTGACATTTCTTGGTATATTACATTCACCTTGGTGGTGATGCTATGGCTAGTATTCCCTAAGGCATGAATTTATTTTTTCGTGACTTGTCCTCTCTTGGTGGTAATGTCATGAGTGATATCCCCTAAGGTGTGACCTTTGTATATTGAGAAAATCCTCTTTGTTATTGTCTCTTATGGTGGTGTTGTTATAATATCCCTTGAGTTTTTAACCTTATCCTATTGTCATTTATGCACCCCCTGAGGTGAGTTTTGATGCACCCTCTGAGGTGAGTTTCATGCACCCCTTGAGGTGAGTTTTGATGCACCACCTGGGGTGATTTTTAATTCACCCTTTGAGGTGAGTTTTGATGCACCCCCTGAGGTGAGTTTTGTTGCACCCCTTAAGGTGAGTTTTGATGCACTCCTGGAGGTGAGTTTTATGCATCCCCTAAGGTGAGTTTTTTTCATCTTGAGACAACATAAATATGGGGGGGCCTCTATCTTTGAGGAGATAGGGTTCCTATTTTACACACTTGTTTCACTCAAGGAAACCCTAGAGATCTCAACCTAAGGATGGAATGAAGGAAATAGATTTGCTAAAGGTTGTCCTAGGGCATGATCAATAACTAAAGAGGGGTTCACACCACCAAACTAGGGCATGGAAAGACAAATGACATGCAAAACCTAATTATGAAACTTAATGATGTGCAAGACTTTACTAAATGACCTAGAAATGAATACAAAATAGAATGAAAAACTAAGAGATTAGGGATGTGCACCTGGAAACCTATATCAACTTGAATGAAGTTCTAAAATATTAAAAATGCTAAATTCAAGGCCTATTGGGACTCATATGCCAGACTGCACGATTTAGTCCCAGATTAGGGTTTTTGGGCAGGAACAAAAATCTAGTAGAGACAAGTATGGAACTCCTGAAAAACTACAAATTTGACTATACTAGGACTCATATGCTAGAAGTGGTATATCAGTTAAGTTTGGATTTTTTGGAGGATCAGGATCTAAATCTACTCTTTAATCTCTGCTTTGTCTTCTCAACCTGGTTTCTAGATCTGAACTAGAAGATTTTTGTATGTAGGTGTCCTTCAATGGTCTTGTAAACAAGGTGGAAATCTTTGACAACTTCTTTCCAATATTGCTCCTTAGAGGGTCTCCAACCTAGATTTGTAAATCACACACTAAAGAGGGGAAAATTTTGTTTTGTTAGTGGAAATGGGTTTTCTTTTATCAAACCCCATTTTGGTAATCAAACCTTGTAATGAAATCAAATGAGATAAAGGAATGATGAATTAACAAAATGCAATTTTGGAACTCACCAAACCCTAGAAATAAAATGTTGTAAACATGTATGAAATGGCTCCAATGGATGTAGATCTTGACTCTTTCTTGAATGATATGGATGTTGAATTGAATGCTTTCTTGAATCATGAAATCCTACATGACAATTGTTAGCTAAAAAAAAAACATGATGCATGATGACTTTGACATGATGTTTGATACTTGAATAATACTCCAAAACACTTGATAAATGACTCTTGAAGAATATTGAATGCTCTTGTAAACACTTGAATGCTTTTGTAAATGAAAATTCATTATAAGGAATGCTCTCATGGAAGTCTTGGATTCCTTAATTCCTTGCTAGGTGAAAAATGAGTGAAATGACCTTGTATTTATATTTGTTTAAGCCCAATTTCTCAAAATTACAACACTACAAGTGGACATTAGATCTAGGAGAATAAAATCTTGCCAAGAATTTGAATTGAATTTAATTTTAAGCCACACGAGACTTATATGCTAGAAGTGGCGTATGAGTCCCATTAGGCTAGGCTATGGGAAAAATTTTTCAAGAAGAAGCTCATCTATTCATGTGAAATCCAAATCGGGGCCCCACAACTTAGGTGAGACAATAGTGGTTTACAATTTTTGGCCAAACTGGACATTGAAATATTTTTTTTTAACTAAATCTTCACTTTCGGGCACCTATAGCAGCTAAATCATGAGGAATTTGAAGATGATGAAAACTAGAGTTTCGTGACATTTTTTCTATAGATTTTAAATATATTTTTTTCAAAATTTTTGGAATCAGATTACACTTTTTTTTCCATCTCCCTCAAAAACTAGTTTTTTTCAAAAAATAATATTTTAAAAAAGTGATGCTCACCATATAACGAATAACTTTTTTCCTTGAAGGATAAAATTCTAATTCTTTAGAAGTTAGATTTGTAACTATCTAGTGCTTCCACTTGGTTAGATAGTTTTTTATTGAATATTTTTTCTTTAATCAAATTTTGAATTCAAACTAATTATAATTCAGACATAGCGCCGTATAATGCATAACTTTTTTTGTATGTATCAAAATTCAATTGTTTTTTCTTTTTTGGATCAAGGGCTTCAATATCTGGTGCACTGATTTTTTTATTTTTAATAATCTCCTATTTTTCCACATGTGCAGAACAGAGAGCTTGATTTTCGGTGAAAAACCTACATTCACGAGAAATAAAAAATAAATATAAGAGTGAAATTAAATTTATTTAAAATTATACTTTTTGGGAAGATTATAATAAGGACTACATACTTTCAAAAAATAAATTTTAAATGAATTCATTTGATTCCCCAAAAGGTAAATCAAAAGTGGTTTTTTATCAGCATTTTGATAGGGGTAAAAGAGACTATGTTATAGGTATGGTTTAAAACTAGCAGGGTCCTATCCAAGAGGGTTTTATTTAAGGTAGTTTGATCAAACCCTCATCAATTGGAATTATTTAAATGGAACTTTTCAAGGCTTAAATCATTATATTTTCTAAAAATATGTGATTTCAGCAAAAATCAGTTCCTCCCAGAAATTGTAAACCACTATTGTGGTAGCACCTACACCCAAGGTGGCATATGAGTCCCAGATCACTAAATATGGGCCATACAATCCAAAACACCTTAGAAATCATGATTGGACGTTAGTTTATGTTGGGCTTGTTGGGAAAAAGAGTTGGGAATCCCAAAAAAAAATCCCAGATCAATAGTGCCTTCGGTAACCATATTCCTCTAGATTGCCTCAAAGACACGTACTATTATGCCATAAAGTAGAAGTAGGCATAGTCCATTTCCCACATTAATCCTTTTGAGAGAAATTCATGCATAACTAGATTCAACAACACCATTTTAATAGATTCAACAATAGAACCAACAACCATGAAAGATGAAATAGAAGACATGAACACATAAATATGCATGGGGAAATCCCTTTCGAGTAAAAAACCCCACACTCCAAAAGCCCAAATCGCCATTGTGTTATTCAATAATAGAATACATTTACAATACAATATTAGGCTCACGACCTTTATAGAGTTTACAACTTGTTCCATTCTAGAGAATATCTAGCAACATAACCCATCTCTCTCAGTGAGAGATATCTCACTTGGCTACACAGCCACATGGCTTGACCATCAACCTCTCAGCCTCTCTGTCACACAGCCACTTAGGCTTCATCTTCTGTTAGATCCATCTCTCTCAACTTCCTAGCCTCAGCTAATTCAACAACACCTGGCCTACATTCAGCCTCATGACATGCACCTAGGTTCTCGACGAGTACCCAACATCTTGAAATTTTAGCCTTGTTGGCCAATTCGCGGCTAGGCTCGAAGCCTCACAACCTGCATCTAGCATCTCAACCTTTCGGCCCTGTCCGTGCCCAGCTTCTTGGCATGCACCCAGGTCTTTGGCTAGTTCATAACCGACCTTTCGACATGCACCCAGGTCCTCATCCAATCCGTACTTAGCCTTGTGGCCTCAGATCTTACATCCGACCTACATCCAACATCTCATCCTTTCAACCCTATTTGTTCCCAGCCTCTTGGCATGTACCCAGGTCCTTGGCCAATCCATGCCTAGCCTCGTGGCCTCACAACTTGCATTTGGCCTCTTAGCCTATATCCAACATCTTAGCCTTTATGATGCCTAGTACCATGGCCTCCCAGGTTACTGCCACTTTGCACTAAGAGAATGTCTTCCTCTCTCTCTCATTGATTGTTCAACTACTGCACCCCTTTAGGATTTCACCTCAACCCACACACCATCATCCAACATTCAAACCTAGTTGTTGGATAAGCAGTCGTTCAAACATATCTCCAATGTTGAACTTAGGGTTATCCACTTACACCATGCTACCCGGCCGAAGAGACATTCATTTCTATCTCACTGAGCACATGGGCGCACATACCATCTATCCTCCATGTCAACGACACCTATTCACCTTTGACACAATCCACCATCCTATCAGGTCCCAAGTGGTCCCCACATCCATTGACATCCAAGTTGCTATATTGCTGGAAAACTGAACTTCAAAACCTGTGACTTGTTGATAAAGGGATCACCCTGTCGCTCAAAACCTAAACTTCCAAACCTTCGTTCAAAGGTTGTGAAGTTCGCAAAACCCACAATGAGCCAACAACAAAGGAAGTAGCCTTCCCTCCATGTTGCTAAGTCAGGAGGTTATGAAACTTTAGAACCTCGGGACTTCAGTTTGATAAAATTGAAAACCAACGACTTAACTCAGGCTAATGGAGGAAAACATAACTGGTACAGGAAGATGATCAAGACAGTAATTTGAGTCAAATTTCTCAACATTCTCCCACTTGATGAAGAACTTACTGGCTCCTTCCAAAGCAATGACAAAAATATTAAACAATACTTCCACGCTCCAACCAAGACACTTGCAACAACATCCAAGATGTCCACCAACTCAGGCAATAGTTCCAACACTCCACCACAGGAAAAGGAATGAGCCAAGGTGTATATGTACCAGTCTCAAGAACAAAAGCATCAAATCCTATAGATGGAAAGGGTACCAACACTATCACCACTCTACTGTGCTCACGAGCTATACATAAGCAACACAACATCAACTTCAAAGCCCTCAACATGAACACAACCATGAAGCTATCCTCTAGAAATAAGATAGAACATCCGTGAGAACAACAACTAGAAAAATGATTGCTCCCATCCAACTGATCAACCCATGTGATGACTGAAAATAGCACCCACAACATGTGTTAATCCATCCAATCACTCATACCTCCAAGGTATCCACATCAAGAAACTCATGCCACTTCATGACCAACCCATCAACTGAAGAAATAAGCTCCATGTGCTAACTAGTCAAAGAAGAAAAAACACGTGTCCAGGAACTCCCATTGCATGGGCAATGCCAAATTTGAAAAATCAAAGGCATAACAAGTCTACCAACAACATCACATAGAGAGTGTGAACATGTAGTTTCAAGGAACCATCCACAATGATATGCACATCATGTACCTGTAGAAAATCCTTCTACATACACCTCTAAATGCCAATTGTGTCAAGCATCACCAACACGTCAACCAAAGACCTCAAGAATCCTCCATGGCTATGAGATGTTGCACATCTTCAAATAGTTTCCATGCAAATTCAAAAGAACCCTTCTACAACAATAGTATCTAAGAGCTCCTCATAGTAACATCTACAACAATAAAGAAGATCATTCACCACCACGTGATGAATCCATAATCACTACTAAATCTCCCACTGAAACATGACACTAAGCTCTCCAAGTATGATGACCAAACATCTACTATACTTAAAAATCCTCTAGTTCCACTCAACAACATGTCCATCTAACAACAATTCCAAGGAACACCAAGATCTCCAAAACAAGCAGACAAAACCATCACTGTCAAAATATTACACAACACTGTGTATCCATGCTATCCATGACCTCTTGACACACATGCTACAGGTCCCTATAACTAACTATTTAGGTAATCAACACCATCCATCCTCTCATCTCAAAGAAACCACACTAATGCACAAGTGACCACAGACAAGGCGAGCTAACAAGTCTACACCAACACTAAATCAACCTCATGGATATAGACAATCCACTTCCAAGTTATCTCACTGTAGCCAATGGGTAGCTAATCCACCAACCACATAACTCGAATATCAATCACAATGAATGTGAAAACCCATCATCGCACTGGAAATTGCAAAACTGAGATCTCAAAGAGAATTTACCATGTAGGCAATCATGACTCAAACACCAGATCAAGCTCAGATCCGATTCACTAATCACATTCATAATGGGCACCATAGTCAAGCAATCCACCAAGAATCTCCACAAGAATGCTGAATGACTAATCATATACCAACACTCCCATGCATAGAATACATCACACCTCCTCAAACCATGCCGAACTGCAACTATCTCATCTAGTCACATCCCAAAAAAATAGGGTCTAGAAAATAGATTAAGAGTAGCTCCACCTAACCACAAGTTTTTGCTTGATTGTGTAAAACCTCCAAAACCACTGTGTTCAAGAACACCCATGCATACCCATATCCACTTCACATCTAGATGACTCAAAATTATGTTTAAACGAGAAAAAGTATTATCAAGAATGAGCATACCATAGATTTTTTTTTTAAGAAAACCTATAAAAAACTCTTAGACCTAGAAGCATAAGTCTAAGCCATGCAGGTAAAAGGAATCCATGAGAGGAAAAAGGCAGTTAGAAACTCCAGGCCCATTTCAGGCCAACTCCTCAACCACCAACATGTATGTGCATCTAAGAGAGAGACAGGTTATTGTAGGAGCTTTCAGATCATCCAATGACTAACTCCATAGCCTCATGCGCAATCGAGGTACTAGAGAACAACATCTTCAATACTAGGTCAAAGAACCCAACACAAGCACAATACTTCATGGTTGAACAAAAACCCAAGCATAGCCATACCATTAGGGAGCCTCTCACAAAGACACCCAGTATGAACTACACTATGTTGCACCACAACCATAAGCATAAACTCACACCCCTTGCATTGGGATCATACTGCTACCAACTCACAAGCTTCAAGTCACATCATTTCAATATTACCAACTTAGGTTTCTCCATCTTCCCCATCCTTCATATTGCATGTTGTCTCTTGTAACTCAAACAAATGAGCAAGAATTTCAAGCCACCAAAGGATCAAAACATTAGTGGATTCCTCCATATTTCCTCAAGCCCAAGACAAAGAACTCTTCACAGAAGGAATACCCATAACCAACAACACACTAGAGGAAGAAACACATCCTAGAAGAAGGATCTGATACCACTTGTTGGGAAAATAGGTTGGGCATCTCAAAAAGAAACATCCAAGATCAGTCTAGTGCCTTTGGTAACCTTATTCCACTAGATTTCCTCAAAGTCACGTACTACTATGCCATAAAGTGAAAGCAGGCACAACTCATTTCCCACATTAATCCTTTTGAGAGAAACTCATGTGCATAACTAGCTTCAAAAAAACCATTTAAAGATTCAACAAACATAACCAACAACCATGCAAGATGAAAAAAAGATATGAACACACAAATATACACGGGGAAAACCCTTTTGGGCAAAAAATCCCACACTCCAAAAGCTTAGATCACCATTGTATTATTCAGCAACAAATATAATTACAATACAATATCAGGCTCATGGCCTTTACAAAGTTTACATCTTGTTCCATTCTAGAGAATTTTCAACAACAAAACCCATCTTGACTACCTCTCTCAGCGAGAGAAATATCACTTGGCTACATAGCCACACGGCTCGATCATCAGCCTCTTGGCCTCTCTATCACATAGTCATTGGAGCTTCACCTTTTGTGAGATCCATCTCTCTCAACTTCCCATCCTTGTGGCTAGTTCGAAAACACACAGTCTACATTCAGCCTCACGACATGCACCCAGGTTCTCAGCTAGCACCCAACATCTTGGCCTTTCAGCCCTATCTACACCTGACCTCTCGACATGCACCCAGGTCCTCAACTAATCCACGCCTAGCCTCGTGGCCTCACAACTTACATCCAACATCTTGGCCTTTAGGCTCTGTCCACGCCCAACCTCTTGGCATGCACCCAAGTCCTCAACTAGTCTGCGCCCGACCTCTCAACATGCACCCAAGGCCTCGGCCAGTCCGCGCCTAGCCTTGCATCCTCACAACTTGCATCCAACCTCTTGGCCTGCATCCAACATCTCAGCCTTTCGATCCTGTTTGCACTCGACCTCTTGGCATGCACCTAGGTCCTCGACTAGTCCATGCACAACCTCTCGACCTCACAGCTTGCATCTAGCCTCTCTTCCTACATCCAATATCTCAGGCTTTTCGACACCTAGCACCATAGCCTCCTAAGTTACTGCCACTCTATGTTGAGAGAATGTCTTCCTCTCTCTCATTGACTATTCAACTACTGCACCCCTTTAGGGTTTCATCTTGAGCCACACACCATCATCCAACATTCAAATCTGGCCATTGAATAAGTAGTCAAACAAATCTCCAGTGTCAAACTTAGGGTTATTCGCTTACAAGATGCCACCCAGTCGAAGAGACATTCATTTCCGTCTCATCGAGCACATGGTCCCACATGCCATTGCCACCTATCAGCCTTCAACACGATCCACCATCCTATCGAGTCCCATGTGGTCCCCACATCCATCGACATCCAAGTCACTATATCACTAGAAATCCAAACTTCAAAACCTCTTGACAGAAGTTTTGAAGTTCTGAGAACCCGTAACTCGTCGATAAAGGGATCGCCCTGTCGCTCAAAACCTGAACTTCCAAACCTCATGTCAAAGGTTGCAAAGTTCTCAAAATCCATGATGAGCCAAAAACAAAGGAAGTAGCCTTCCTTCTACAATCGCTAAGTTGGGAGGTTATGATACTTTAGAACTGACTTCATTTTGATAAACTTGAAAATCAGTGACTTAACTGGTGCAGGAGCACCTTGTGCTTCAAAAAGGAAAATTGTAAAAATTTGAATCTCCAAATATAGTAGCATTGTAATAGGTCATATTTGATGTATTTATATCTCAAATAGGTCTTAGGTGGTCAAAATACTAAAAAAAAAGCTTGCAAAAATTACTAAAATTATCAATGTAATATTGTAAAAAAACAACAAAAAAAAACAAAGAAATCAGGAATATCAAAGGTCATGATCAGTTATAGTTAGTTTCATTCAGTGGAGGAAGTTGTAAAGGTAGGGAAACATCTATATAAGCATGTAAAAGGTGAGCAAGTGGCCATACATTGTATTCTTGGAGAGTATCTGATAAAAAGAGAACCCTGTTCTTGAAATTATGAGTTTTTCTTATTGTATTTTACTCATTTATTGGTTTTGCATAGTAACTAAAAACTTAGTTCTTCAATTTCCTTAATAGTAAAGGGAAGTAGCTTTCACTCAAGAACCATTTGAAGAAATTTGAGTAGTAAATTTTTTTGCTTAAGTCAATTCCTTGAATACTAGTTTTATAAGCCGTCATAACAGATTTTGAGAGTCTAGTCAGTAGATAATGTCTACCCCACCAAATTAGGTAGTGTGGAATGGTGGGGTAGGCTATTTTTGGATGTAGTAAGTTGTGTGTATGTGGAATAAACTAGGGAAAATCAAGGAGCAAGTGTTTGGTTGTTGTTCTAATTAGAAATGCAAAATTTCATTCATAAAAAGCATGGTAACAAGTTGGTATTCGATGATAAAGGATGCATGAAGGTTGGGAAATTATTTCCTTAGTTGGATCATACCTATTTAAAGATGAATGAATCAGTTTTCAAGTGGTAGGAGGTATGGAGCATGGTATTCTAATAAACCCTTAGTTGTAGGGTTTGTCTTGTGCATAAAATCAAGGTTTTGAATGGTGTATATTTGTGCCCTTCTACTTCTAAAAATGATTGAAACTTGTGTTTTGAGACTGGATAGAGACTGTTTATGGGTTTTTATTAATTTTTAGATGGATAGATGGTGTTTGATTTAAAAATTTGACGTAATTTGAACAATTAGGCGTGGATAAAACTTAATTGATCAGATGTTTCTCTCAAGACAACAGTGTTTGGTGATGAGGTATGTTTTATGTGGTTGCAATGGGTCTCTAAATATTCAATTGGTTTATATTCATACAAAATGATTAAGGATGTATCACCCATTTCAAGGGTTTGCTGACCTACTAGAATATAGGTCCTTGGGAGCAAGAGTTTGTTTATCTGATGAAAATAGAATTAAGAAACTGTGGATTTGTATTGATTTTGTCAAAATAATGATAGTAACAATGTCTCAATTCTTGGATAGAGTTAGGAAGCAAAACTAGATGTCTTGGTGTATGAAGAAATGTAGAACTATGATGCAACGATTGGTGTCTTAAGTGAATTATTTTGAAATTTTGATATAATAGAGTAATATGACAGTATGTATGGTTTATTTTTGACAGAAAATGATGTTTTAAGATGTTATATGAGGAAAATAAAATTTTTGGGTCTTAGTTCCATAAATGATGTCTTGAATTCTTGAGAAGTGTTGAGGTAGGTTGAATGGTTTGATGAAGTCAGAGTGTCTGATCAAGTTTTGTTTTAAATTAGTCAAGACTGATGAAGGTTAAGAAGTTTTAGAGTTTGATAAAGGTTTGTAAACAAGTTTGGTGATTTGTGGCTTTGTGAGATGAAGAATCCAGTGAAATTGATGAAATGTATGGTGAATTTTGAAGAATGTGTTAATTTATCTTCTCCAATTGGTTTTGGATAGAAGTTCCCTGATAAATGATGGTTGTTGATAGATGCTCTACATCATTAACTCAGGCCGATGGAGGAAAACATAATTGCTATAGGAAGATGATCAAGCTAGTAATTTGATTCACATTTCTCAATAATGATTATCCTCAAAAAGATGCATTAATAAGGCTTATATATGCAAAATAAGGCCAAAAATCGATAAATAAGCCCAATTAATAATGAAACCACTAGATTAGTGTGAAAGTGTTAAGATACACTTTACAACACCCTAAATAAGGCACATCGAAGTTTATTTAGTTTACAAGGGCCCAAGACCTAATGTGAATGTGTTAAACAAATTACAACACTAAATCAAGGCAACACCCTGCTTAATTTAACGAGGACCAAAACACGCATGAAAAATTAGAGGGATGCTTTTTCCATTGCCACACGTCCCCAAAGATTTTAAACTTGAACATCCCTTTTAACATGGCCACCTATCATAACACACCTTTCTTGCTAGTGTAGCCATGCGTTTCATGAGTGATGTGGCATAACACAACTTGCTAGTCCTCATATGAGCTAACATTTATTTGATGGATGATGTTTAGTATTTGAGCCAATTTAAGACTGAGGTCTCCTTGCCTTACTAAATCAAATCTTTTAGTACTAACCTTGTGTTTTGTTATGTTCCTTTTTGTCTATATTCTTCATGTTTACATCATTTTTACATCATGGATTTTTTGATTTCATTATCATATTTATGTCCCATCATGTCATATGTCTTCATTGTGTATGCTTAATATTTTCTTGACATGTATGTGTACGTACATGTTATCTTGTTGCAAATCATACATGTCCATTCCTTTGTGCTTATGATGGTTTGCCATGGGATCTTAGATCCTGGGGGCTTGATCACCTCCCTTGATCCTTAGTCATCCCATCTCTTCAACATTTGTAAAATTAGAACCCTCTTGGCATATATTTCTCTACTTTAGTGTGAGTCTGAGCATAAGTTCATATTGCGGGGGATAAATTTGGTGTCCTAAATTGTTACCCTTGACAAAAAATTTCACATTATGTTTTTCTCCCCTTTAAGTTATTGAACCTAATTAAGCTCCTATTTTCCAAAATTATGCATTTCACAGCTTATTTTAAATATTTTTCAACAATTTGCAAGAACAAAAAAAATTCTCTCATTTAATACTCTATCCTTGAAACTTTAAACCCTCAAAATTAGGGTTGGGACACTAGCACCTAGGGTGATATGTCCCCCTATTTTGGCTCCAAATTCAAATATGTCAATGTTGGTATTTTATTATTTGAAATTCAAATATTTAAAGTCAATTATCAAGATTTAAGTTTTGGGAAATTAAAATAATAGCATATAAATACATAGTTTTGTATCATTTGAATATCAAATAGCAAGAGGTGAACATCAAGAGCAAGTTAAGAGAATTTTTTTTTATATTTTATTCTAGAAATTCAAGATCCAACATCATGTCAAAATGTATGCGATTTCATGTGTTATCATTATTTTCTTAAGGCTAGCCTTTGTTGTAGGTCTCCAAAGCATTCAAGCATTCAAGAAAATCAAGCAAGCAAGATCCAATATCCTTGAAGTAATGTGTATGAATTTATTCCTTTAAGGAATCCATTGAAGGGTGGTGAGTTGTAGCACTTTTTGATTTCATCATTCTGTCCTTTCATTTACCCGTTTATCATTGATATTGCCACTTTGGAAGTGGAAATACTTACACGGGGTTTGATTGAGGCAAGCCCATAAAATGGCCCAACATTTATTCTCTTTGTGAATGTGTAGATCTCTTAGGTTGAAGAGGATTGAAAGGAATTTTGAAGAAACTTTATTCATTGTTGCATTTGAAACTTTAAGCCTTGACAACTAATGAAAAGTCAATTACAAAAATATCTGACATTGATCTTACAAGTTTGCAAACAAGAAATGAAAGTGCATGTTTTACATCAAAGGATTTTGAAAATAGATCTGAAAAATACCTAGTAGGATAGTGGCACCCCTAACACCAACGTCTTGAAAAATTAGATTAAAGTTTATACCATAGGTGCATAGTGTCCTCCCCCTTTTTTTTGTTGTTGTTTGATTTCCTCTGTGACATCTCAGATATTTTGAATTTACATGAAAACACTAATTTTCATCATTAGGACAATTAGATCATTGCATTTCATTATTAGATCATTTCCAAATTTGGTTAAGGTCTAGTTGACTCATGTATCAAGTTGTTAGTCAACCTCATGTGACCTTGTCCAAATCCATCAAACCCCCATTCCATCCTTGCACTCATAAATCCTACACAACCACAACATAAACACACATTAAATAAAATATGGTAAAGGTGTCAAACCTTAAGGTGGAAAGTAAAATGGTTCCTTTTCCCACCATGTCATGCTCGTCACCTTCATTCAAAGAAAAAAAATAGAATCAAGGTTTCTTAAACTTTTGAGCTCCCAACACCTTAAAAATATGATGTTCCACAAGTGGGACTCACAATTGTGGGTTCATCCTCCCCTCTTCTTTTCTTTAAAATATTTGCATGTTATACATGCTAATATTTTAAAGGGGGCATATATTCTAGTCACACATGCATCCTTATATGTTCTATATTTATTGTCACCCTTGTAGTGTTGTTTTTTGTTACACTCCCCATACCATTGGTGGAATATGAACCACCAAGCATAATAAAGCTTGCTAGCTATAGTGGGAATTCATATGTCTTACCTTGGTAGTGTATGTTCCATGTATCATAATGTATCTTTCTAGCCTATGTTCTTCATATCACTTACCCTTTTATATCCATGGTAACTTAGCATAACACAACATCCTATTTAAATATGGTCCATTTTTGTATTGTGATTTGCATGAACCCTAGCAATAGAGAAAGCTAGTTCTTGATTCATGTCCTCTTGTTCACATTGATTTATTCCTTGTCTCTAGCATACATTATCTCCTTGAAGAAATTAATTGGATGATGACATTTTTCTCATCATTTAAGAATTATTTTATGTTTTGTTTCTTTTATTTGCTTTATATTTTTGCAATGATGCATAGTATTGAGACAACCTCTCATATTTAAGTCTCTTTCACTTTGCTGACTCAAAATTTTAGGTTTTTCACCATTCTTTTGTTTTTCTTTGTGTTTATGTTTCTATACATGTAGTTATGATGTTTTATCCTAGTAGCTTTGTAGAATTTTATTTTCTAACTATGTTGTCTTATGCAAATTTTTCTTGTCTAATACATTTGTTTTGTAGGTTCTCATCCTAAGGCATGGTTTCTCCACTCGAAGAGCTCTCATAATCCTTTATAGTATCCTTTTGGTTTTCATTTATTTATTTTTTCCTTTCCAATATTTTCCCTTTTAATTTAGCATACATATTCATGTTGGTTTGTAAACCTACTATAGTGTGGATAAAATGTAAATCTAAACATTACATATTCTTACAATTTCATATTCTATTTTGTGTCCACTTTTGTGTCCATTATCTTAGTCTATTTGTAGGCTCACTTTATCCGTTGCATTAGTCTTTCTCCTTGTCAATGTGCTCATTTCTCCTTTCCTATTGTCATCTTTTATGTTTATGTTGTGTTATCCCCTTGTTCTTCTAGTATCTTATTAATTTTTAGCATAAATTATCTAAACACTAGAAAATCACATGGAAATCAATGTGTCGTGCTAGCATTCAATGATAATTTTTCATTTTGTGGCCATATCTAGTTGTTTCTCCATGTATCACCTCCCCAAGTCAATAGAAATGACTCAAGAGTAATCTAAAAAATTCATCAACAACCTTCTCTTCCTCCTTTTATCATTATTGAAACTATTATATTTTAGTTTTGAACTCTCTCTCTCTCTCTCTCTCTCTCTCTCTCTCTCTCTCTCTCTCTCGACTCTCTCTTGCATTCTACAACCAGCTACAACTCTCAAACTCTAGAATGTTCTACAATGCTCTTAAATTTTTCTTTTATCTCTCCTTGTCTCTTTGGGTTCAGCAAGCCTTTGTAGGTGATAAATTATTCTTATTTTAATATTGTAAACACTTATTTTATTGTGCCCCAAGTACCTTGATATTACCATGTATCCCTTCTCTTTCATTCTAATTCCAATATTGCATATTCATAATTTTGACCATTCCCTAACACATTTGGGATATGAGAATTCACAAAAGTTATTTTTTTCTATTTATTTATCTTGGTTGCTGTGGAGATAGAAATACTAAAGAAGGAATTTGATTGAGATAAATCCCTAAAAAGTCTCAAACATTTTTTTTATTTTCCTTGTTCTTGTAGATATTTTGAGAGAAATCAACCACATAGAGGTTTGCAAGTGCTTTGCTATTGGTAATTTTTTTGTTCATTTAAAATATTTAAAATATTTTTATTATTTTATCTCTTTATGCTTTTATTATCTAGAGTATTTATTGGCATGCTTTTTGTTTCTATTTTTTCTAGCTAGGGGAAAATCTAAGTTGGGTGCTCACAACCTCTTGGTGCATGCTTGAATAATTTCCTTCTAGGATAAAAAGTATTCTTGTGTCCTCATCAAGCTCTAATAACTCAGTATATGCCACAACTTTTCCCAATAATATTTTTCAAAGCATGAAATATGGAAAACTAGATGAATTTATGTAACATCTGGCAACTCCAATTCATATGCTACATTTCCAATCTTTTGCAACACATTATAATGACCAAAATACTTCGTAAAAGTTTGTTACATTTTTTGTTGTTGTTTTAGATACATTTTCTTATATGTTTGTAGTTGCACAAAGAATCAATCTACCACTTCAAAATTCCATTCACCATAATGTTGATTATATTTTTTCTTCATTTTGTAAATTGTGTTATTGCCAGGTTCTCTTAGAGACTATAAAGTACCTCAAGTGTTGACGTTAAATATGTTCAAATATTTGAACCTTTGACTCTTCCATCATAGAAAAGGTGATTGATTGTGGTTGGAATCCATATAGTGTCAAAAATAGAGACATATTAAAGGAAGCATGGAAGGAAGTGTTATACCACCATTTTTCTAGTGGTAGCCATTACACCCATGTCTTGTTTTTTTGAAACAAAATATTGGTAATACCCTTCCAAGAATTTGTTGAGTACCTTTTCATATCCATTAAATTAGGAATAATATGATGAACTAAGAGCTAGTTGAGTTTCCAAGCATGAAAATAAGTCAATCCAAAAAGTACTTGTAAATATAGGATCATGATCACTTACCATCATTTTTAAGTCTTGTGTAGTTTATGAATACTATTCATAAAGGAAGTTGCTATAGTGCTTGCTACCAATGGGTGTGCCAAAGAACAAATGTGTGTATTTATCTAGTGAGATGATCCAAAAAAACCATGATGAGTTTATCCTTTAGATCTGAGACACCCTATGATAAATTCCATGGATACCTCTTCCCACCATTAACTTTGGATAGATAAGGGATACAAAATATATGGAGTCTTAATTATCCCTTTTTTATTTTGTTGATATACCATGCATTTGTTACTAAATTTTTTAACATCCACTTTAGTCCCTCCCAAAATAAATTTTATTTAATCTCTTATAAGTTTTCAAGGATCTGGAGTGCCCACCTATTGGAGAAGCATATGATTATATCATCATCTTAAACTTAAGGGTTGAAATATTGCAAAGGTAAAACCTTTCCTTTCATATTAAAACGTCACCTTTCTATGAATTTTTTTCTAACACACTTGAACCCTATTGGATTTTCTTGATGATATTTTGAGTATTTAAGTTGTCCCACTCTTATCTTTCCTCATTCACCCATTCTTCTTATACTATGGAAATGATATAAAATAGTGATCCCATGTGTTCGTCTTTTCTTGATAGAGAAATAACCATAATATTTTCCTGTCCCTTCTTATACATGATCTCAAAATTATATCCCAACATGTTTTTGACCTATTTTTGTTGCTTCTAAAATGAAAAACCTTCATTCCAAGAAATATTTGAGACTATCTTGATCATTTTTTAGCTTAAAGTGTCTTCCCATTAGATGGGGTCTCAATTATTTAAATAGATGTATCATATACAACATATCTTTCTCATAAATTCATTGATTAATGCCCTCATTGATATTCAAAAAGATGAAAAAGAAATGGTTCCTATTTAAACATGATAATTAAAAAGGAATTGAGAGAAATTCCATTTAAGATGTTAGCCCAAATGACATTGTTCCTAGTTTTATATTTAGGATCCTTTGATAAAGAATTAAGTTTCCTTATTTAGGGATAAAAATATTATATCATTCCAATACACATATAGTATAGAAAGATATTGGATATACATGAATATCTCAATGATGAAAGATGTTTCATTTGTAGGCATTGATGATTGTAAAATATTTCCTATAGGTAAATAATTTAGAATGGAAAATGAGGACAAGTAACATTACAAGAACAATTATATTATTGAATCTAAGTCACAAAGAAAGAATCAGGTTCATACAAACTTCCAAGAAGAATGCAAGAAGATAAAATTATTGATTGATACAAAGGAGCACAATTTTGACCCAAAGTTGGAAGGTGATAGGCATGATATAGAAGTTGAAGATGAAATGCATGGTGTAACGCCTGAAAATGAAACAAGCCTTTTGCACAATAGACAACAAAGAAGATTAGATCGTTAGAAGCACACATGCAATACAAATACTAAATCTAACATGCAAATTCATACGTTAAGCAACAAAGAACATGGGAAAGTAAAAACGTAATTAAAACTGGAACAATCTCACCAATTCCAAACGTATTTCCATGAATTATCTCGATTGCCCTTCTCCATTTTGCTTGTGTAGTATAATTTCCCTCAGATTTTCAAGTTCGTGCAAGTATAGCTTATTGATAAAGATTAGCAAAATATCGAAGATTCAAGACAAAAGTGCTCTCAAAAGTTATCAAATTCGCGAGAGAGATTGGAATGAAGAATGACAAATCAATTTATAGAAAATTGATTATTCGAACGACAGGCCAAGATTGAAAGATCAACAGATGGTTGAGATTGAATGATTAGACATGCATTCAGATAACTGATAGAATTGACACGAGTGATTCAATTAGAAATAGAATTAAAGATTAAATAAATGATTTAATCTTCAGTTCGGCATTCAAAACATAAGAAATATCTTTGCATGACAAAGATGAAGATTGATTAAAGCAACTCTCTGTTCGAATGCACGCACAACACTTAATTAATTAAATAAGAATATTTAATTAATCCGCATGTACACGCAATTGAGTTAGAAGTGGATGATTGAATGGTTAGACGAAGAGATTACTCGAAGACGCCACTCAGACATTAAATCAATAGTTAACTGAACGATTAAATTAGATGTCGAGTTGAGTAAAAGTGAATACTTAGATAACTCACATAATTATCTAAAATATAGAAGAATGTGTTAAAATAGAATTAATGAATTAAATAATTCATTTAATTCAAGACTCGATATTCGAAGAATAATTAAATAAATAAGATTTATTTAATTAAGTGACAAAGGGGATTTAAATGAATAATTAAATAAATTATGAATTTATTTAATTATAGTTGAAATATGATAAAGAGTAAATTAAATAATAATTTATTTAATTTAACCGGCAGAATAAGGTTAATTAGTAAGATAATTAAATAAGAAGCGTTTATTTAATTAATTAGAAGAAATAAAGACAATGTGAATTAATTAAATAATTAAGATTATTTAATTAATAGATGAATTAATGTTAAGATGAATAATTAAATAATTGACATTATTTAATCATGACCATAGAGAATAAGAATTATGAAGAATATGGAAGTCGCTGGCTTAAACCAGATTTCGGTGTCTACACATGGTTATGAAACTATTGTTGTAACTATAAATGAAAAATATACATGTGATGTTGACCATGCATCCCATGTCAAAACACTATCTAATATAAAAACCATGAAAAGGAATTGTCATTTTATATTTATATGAGGCTTATGTTTGCTCTATTTTTAATCCATGTGAATCACAACATTTGTATTGCTTTAATTGGTAAGGCTTATAAATTGGGTTTAAGTGCTATACCAAATTATTTGAATCCTACTACCTAGGATCAATTAGATATGTGAATAAATTATGTTTCTTGAAAAGGTGAGAGGAATATGTGAAAACCATTGTGAATTCCCTAAGTGAGAAAAATAAAGACATAACATATGTAGATAAAGAATGTAGGGTAGAAAATAACAATGCATGTTATAGTGGAAGACATAAAGTGGATAAATAGCTTGAACTAAAATGTGTACTTTGTGTTCTCCTAGATTTTATATCCTATACTTGGAACATGGTTGCATTGATTACCATGTTGAGAATTTAGTACTATAGATATTTATTTGTAGCTTACTAGTGATACTATTGAAGATAACTATGCAAGTATTCCATTGGAGGACTTTGAATAGGATTTTATCCATGGTGTGCTTCGTTGCTTTGTTGATTTTAACAAAAATGAATTGAAATGCATCTCCACTATTTTTATTGCTTTGATGAAAATGAATTGGAAACCTTTATTTATATATCAAGTGTATTGATTCAAATAGTAATAGGGGCATGTGATTTCCCAAGAGTGAACATGCTTCTTGTCATGGTGATTCTCTAGAACATGGATGATAAAAACTGTAAATTGTTGGTGGTATAAATGATGTTAAAATTTTATCTCGACAATTTTCATATGATTGTTGTGATTCTAAGCATTTTGATTTTGAGATGAATTTAAGCCTTTGTGTCAATGAGTTTGAAACATTTATGGAAAAAATGAACATAAGACACAATATACTCTATGATGAGCCTACAACTCCACTAGATAATACATTTCTAAATTATTATTGATGTGGAGATAATCCTCTCTTTGAAAGTGACTTGGATCATGAAGAGCTTGAGGAGGACCAAATCAACAAGAAGTTAGATTTGAGGAAGGAGGATCAACTACCCTATTATCAATATGACCTTACTAGCATATACCTTGTCCCTAACTTCTATTTTTGTATTCTCTTTGCTTGGAGTTGGGGTGTGATCCTAATGAGATAGATCATGCATGTGTCAAGCTTGATGAACTTATGAAACTAAACATCAATCCCATTTTTTAGGTGATCCAGTGTAATGAAGATGGGGGAGAGAAATATGTTGTAAAAATTAGTAGGTTCCCATGTGTTGCTAACTAGAGATGTGCACTATGTGAAGATAATATAACATCCATGGAAGACACTAGTACACATATGGATGCAAATAAATTTAGTGAAGTAACTTAGTTGTATCCACCTTTTGTTATGATATAGGAGGTAAAAGTGAAAATTTTGACTTGAATGATGAGATTTATCTCCTTGGATGGAATGATAGTCAACATGGAGGGAATACCTAAGTTGCAATCCCAAAAGTATGTTTATATGTTTGGAAAGTGTCTAAATGAGTTGCATACCAATTTTTTTTAGAGAAATAAGTATATTGCATGTGGCATGGTTGTACAAATTTATTGAGTGGTATGGTAATATTGCATACCATCTCAAGATTTTGGCAAAAAGGCTAATAAATTTGCTAAACCATAATTTTTTTGGACTAACATCATTCTGTAACTACCAATTTTGTCTTATACATATTATGCTATGTCTTTGTGCAATCTTAATACTTTTGGGTCACAATGAAGTATAATTTGTTTGAATCTTTTTGGTCACCATTTTGGTCTATCACTAAAGATAGATGGATTTTTGTTATTCTATTAAGTGATAAAAATCCCTTAATGAATCTTTCTAGGACTTGGTTTTTTAGTGCTTGAAACGAAGGATTTTGGTACCCAAATCCTTTCTTGCTCCTTTAGGGTTTTGCACCTAAAAGTGGAAGGATAAACCAAAATGCACAATGTTTCACTCAAGATTAATGTAAGGATGGATGGGAAATTGATGTGAAGTGTGTGTAGATGTGTTTGAATGCTTACAAATGAAAATAAACGAATGTAAACTAGCCTAATGCAGGATGATGGAAAACACAATGTTGATTGTAAATATGAACTAGAAACTTAAACAAATGAAAATAAAAATTGATGAGACTGATCAGAGTGTACCTAGAGGTAGATTACTATTGCTAGAAGGTTCCAGAATTCATTGTTAATGGCCACTAGGACTGATTCACCATGCATAATGAATTAGTCCTGCTTCTGATGAAAAACCTAGGAAACAAGTTTCTGACTGTCGGGAACTGAATTATGATAAAACCACTTTTCAGGCCCACAGATGGGACTCATTCACCATGGGTGGAAAATTAGTCCACCTACAAGAATCAACAAATTTAGGAGTAGATTCTGTTGAGCTAGATCTTCACTTTTTCTTCCTATAGGTGTCCACTTATGAAATTGTCAAATTCGGGTTTGAAAGTGACATTTTGTTGATTCTTTGACTTGAATGATGAAGGGATGACTTAAATGACTTTTAAACTTGATCTTCAATGATTTCCAAGCTTCCAAAGGACCTAAATCTGTAAACAAACAAGAAGAGAAGAAGATATCTTGATTGTTAGGGCATGGGGGTTTACCTTGGTCAAACCCTGTTTAGGTAATTAAATCAAAATGGTGAAAGAAAGGAATGAAACATGCAACAATGGAATAAATTACCTTTCCATGATGATTGATTTTGAAATTCTGCAACATAACATGTAGAATTTTCCCTTGAATGTCTTAGGAAGCTAAATTGATGTCTTGCAATGTGAAAGCCCTAACGTGATGAATAAATGATGTGAATGAGATTAAGAGATGAATGAGAGATTAAAGATTAGATGATGTGAAAATGAGTTGAAAATCACATATTTATACACACTTGTGCCTTATTTACCCATTCATACCTCATCATAGGTCGACATCAAGTGTTTTTGAATAAATTCCTGAAAGGAAATTTAAAATATTTTTAATTTGGGGCCAAGGGGGACTCATTCACCACACATGGAAAATGGGTCCCACCTAGGACCTGAAAAATGTGTGTCGGGAAATATGTTGTATTTAATGTTGTTTGTCGGGATAATACTCAAAAATACACTTAATTAAGCATATGAGAGCATAAAGGGGCCAAATAAAGCATGAAAAAGGGATAAATAGTGAAGATGTGCCTAGAAAAGCATGAAAGCTTGTTACAAGACTTTACAACACTTCAAAATAGGACTTGTTGATGAATAAAGGGTGATTTTTAGGTGAATTATAATAAATAGAGTCTAGAAGAATGTAGAAATTTCTTACAACACTTTAGAACACCTTCACAAGATGTCATTCTTTAAATTTTAGTACCTAAATAAGCATGTTGAAGCCATGTCACAACATAAAATCAAAGCAACATAGTTCCAACACCATGAAACAAACCTAAAAGGCCGTGAAAATGATAAGGGGCCATTTTTTCTATGGCACATTTAGCCCCCACTTTAGTGAGAGGATGAACTTGCTTCAAAATCACACTAAAGTAGACATTCAAGAGAGATCCACATGTAGGTCAAGGCCCCAAGATACCAAATCATGCAAAGGAAAGATGGAAAGAAAGACGAGGTGAAAAAGATGTACTCACTCTAGGGCCACAAAACTTTAGGTTGTCTGCAGGGTGAGAAGGCCACAACATACTCACTCTGGGGCCACAAAACTAGTTGTCTGTGAGGTGAGAAATCCGAAAAGGTAAGATACATATGCTAGTTGGTATGAATTCACAAACTCAAAAGTGGCTATGGGGAAAAGTCATGTCGCTAGGTGGGCTTCCTGCTCAACCATGTCAAAGCTATATCTCCTGATAACTTTAACAAGGCACCACAAGAAAATGCTTATGAACAAAAAGAAAAGGTACCACAGTCATGCAAGCTACATTATGCAAGGTGGAAAAAATGCAAAATGCAAAAATGTAAAATGTAAAAGAAGTTTAAAGGAGTCTTGTTCAGTTCATGCATTGTCAGTCACTTAGGGAACATTGTGTCTAATGTCTCCAAGAGAGGACCAATCAAAGAATAATATATTCACAACTTAGGGGATGTAGTGCATCACATCAAGCCACCAAGAGGAATGTAATATGTTGAGATAGATCACACTTATGCAAACCCTAATGCAAGATCACACTTATGCAAATTGATTAATGCAAACCCTAATGCAAGATCAATGCAAGATAGATGTATGATGATGAAAGGAATCCAAATTAGACAAGAAAGTATTCTAAAAAGTAGGTTCACCAAAATGAAACGAAGGATTTTGGTACCCAAATCCTTTCTTGCTCCTTTATGGTTTTGCACCTAAAAGGGGGATGATGGACCAAACTGCACAATGTTTCACTCAAGATTATTGTAAGCATGGATGGGATATTTATGTGAAGTGTGTGTATATTTTTTTGAATGCTTACAAATGCAAATAAATGAATGTAAACTAACCTAATGCAAGATGTTGGAAAACATAATGTTGATTGCAAATATGAACTAGAAACTTAAACAAATGAAAATGAAAAATGTATGAGACTAATCATAGTGCACCTGGAGGCATATTATTGTTGCTGGAAGGTTTTGGAAGGTTCCAGAATTCAATGTTAATGGCCATTAGGTTTGATTCACCATGCATGGCGAATCAATCCTACTTTTGATGAAAACCCTAGGAAATAGGTTTTTGACTGCCGAGAGTTGAATTATGGAAAAACCACTTTTCAGGCTCATAGATGGGACTCATTCACCATGGGTGGAGAATTATTCCACCTACAAGAATCAACAAATTCAGGAGTAGATTTTGTTGAGCTAGATCTGCACTTGAATAGCTTCCTACAGGTGTCCGCTTTTGAAATTGTTGGATTCGGGTCTAAAAGTGACCTTTTGTTGATTCCTTGACTTGAATGATGAAGGGATGACTTGAATGACTTTGAAACTTGATCTTTAATGATTTCCTAGCTTCCAAAGGACCTAAATCTATAAACAAACAAGAAGAGAAGAATAAATTTTGATTGTTAGGGCATGGGGGTTTGCCTTGGTCAAACCCCATTTAGGTAATTAAACCAAAATGATGAAAGAAATGAATGAAACATGCAACAATGGAATAGATTACCTTTCCATGAGGATTGATCTTGAAATTCTACAACATAACATGTAGAATTTTCCCTTGAATGTCTTAGGAAGCTAAATTGATGTCTTGCAATGTGAAATTCCTAGCTTGATGAATAAATGATGTGAATGAGATTAAGAGATGAATGATAGATTAGAGATTAGAAGATGTGAAAATGAGGTGAAAATCACATATTTATACACACTTGTGCCTTAGTTACCTGTTCATACCTCATCACAGGCCGACATCAAGTGTTTTTGAATAAAATCCCGAAAGGAGATTTAAAATATTTTGAATTTGGGGCCAAGGGGGACTCATTCGCCATCCATGGCGAATGGGTCCCACCTAGGACCTAAAAATGTGTGTCGGGAAATATGTTGTATTTAATGTTGTTTGTCGGGATAATACTAAAAAATACACTTAATTAAGCATATGAGAGCAAAAAGGGGCCAAATAAAGCATGAAAAAGGGATAAATAGTGAAGATGTGCCTAGGAAAGTGTGAAAGCTTGTTACAAGACTTTACAACACTTCAAAATGGGACTTGTTGATGAATAAAAAGGTGATTTTTAGGTGAATTATAATAAATAGTCTAGAAGAATGTAACAATGTCTTACAACACTTCACAACACCTTCACAAGATGTCGTTCTTTGAATTTTAGTACCTAAATAAGCATGTTCAAGCCATGCCACAACATAAAATCAAAGCAACATAGTTCCAACACCATGAAACAAGACCTAAAAGGCCATGAAAATGACAAGGGGCCATTTTTCTATGACACACTGCCAAAATTTTACATTGTCCTAGATTCCTCATCTACTTGGGCTTAATTTTCCTTTGAGTTATACTAGATCTAAGGGATCCTTAATGAGCCACATTGATTAAATGAGTTGTATTTGTTGTGCTAGATTCCCCCATGGCTATGTTATTTGTCTAAGGTGAAGAATCTCTAAAATTTCCAAAGTATATACCTTGTTTTTGTGTGCAAATCCATCCAAGATTTTAGAGGTTTAACAACCTCTTGAACTTTTCACCAAGTTAAAAAAATTGTCCAAAGTTTTGACGTGAAAGAAAATAATCTCTTTTAGTGTTGTGCTAGAACTTTTATATGTTCAAACACTTATTGAAGCTTTGACATGTAAGTGAAGAAGACAAAGAGAGGTTTGTTCTTGATGAGTTCAAATGTTTTTGAACTTTCCAAATCACCAACTAGGTTCAACTATAAAGGAAATCACCAAAAATGAAAAAAATGACTAAAATTTTGGAGAATTTAGACTTGATTGTCCCATTATAGCTTCCCTAAGATCTAATTATACAATTTCCCTTTGTTTGTGTAAGAATTTTAGATTTCATCTACCTTCATGCCACGTTTCCCTCAACCTTCACGCCACTTTGAAAGGCTAAAATGATTGATGTTTAAGTAAATCTCTTTAAAAAGATGTTTATAGTCTTATAAAAAGACAAAATAATAAAGATGCTTTTTTCGATAACAAAAACAGACTTTGACTTCTATAGTGCTGTGGTTGTTTGTACAGCTCTATGTTTTCTAATGATTCTTCTGTTTTGTAGAGTTTTTCGCTGGCGTTTCATAACTTCATCACTAAAAGAAAAAATAAATAAAAAAGGCCGACGACGTTTAGAAAGACTTTTAAAAAGGACAAAACTAGCGTAGCTGTTTACGATGGCGGTGTTCGATTATGTCTCGCCTCATTCAATGTATTCCTCGAACAAAAAATGATTGTCCCGGTTATCGAGGATGACATGCATAAAAGGGTAAGGACCACTTTGTACTACGCACGGATTGTTGAATTGTCCATCCACAACAATACCAACTGTAAAGCTAATTTGTTGTTAAGAAATTAAAATTGAACGATGCTGACAACTTGAGCAAATTATCACCACGAAGAACAACCAAAATGTGATCAGATCTGAGGTAGCTCTTTACGAAAAGGAAAATTGAGCATTGCTGTTACAGATTGTTTTAGATCTCTCTGTACTGCTTTGTACAGTGAAAAGACCAATAGACTAACATTTACCTGACCAATCGCTTCAGTCTTGAGTTATTAAATGGGGATTCTAAGCAGTAATATAGCTTATTTTCGTTAGTATTTACATATTTACAATTGCTGTCCGCCTTCATTGGACTTGCCTGTTCTCTATGGCTTCATCCAAACAGGAGCCTACCCCTGGCGTTTTAAAAGTTCTGACTCAATTAAAGATGTACATACAATTCATCGACTGCTTAAACTCTTCTATTCTTTGTATGCCTATACGATGATAAGCCATAGATACCCATCTGGGATTTTGGGTTCTGCCCAGAAGTTTCATCTTTTGCACAAGATAAGCGAAGACTCCTCTCGATTTGAAATCCTCCGCCCATTGCCACTTCCCTCTCCAGGTGACAGCAATAGCTTTCGAAAACATTCACCGTCACTTGCAATTTGAAGCCAATAAGAAAAAGAAACTCCATCTCTAATTTATTCATTTCTTCTGTGCTGAAGCCTCCGACTTTGGCATAGTACGAGTTCTTGTAGTTACTGCACATCAGCGATTGCAACAATATCATTACTAGCCCAGACTTTAAAACATCTAATATGGGCTAAAAGTAGACTGCCAGTACCTTCTTTTTTATTTAGAACTCTTGAATGTGCTAAATAACAAACAATTTACTACTTGTTTAAGAGAAAGTTTATATAACTGCTGTATTATAGTCAATATATATCTCTTTGTGTGAATCTAGGTCTCTATGTAAACATTGTGATCAACGCACCTGCTGTTTACATAGTAAAACAAATTCCCACATATAAAATTCACTAGCCTCTTACAAAAAGCGTGTTTAAGCTATTCTTCTAATATAAAGCTGAAAAAGACTTACATGTCTTCGACGAACTTGGAGGCGATCATTACAGTGACAATGATGAGCCTATGGACATTCTGAGAGGTTATTTTGAATTGTGGATGGAATTGAATAAGACGGTCGATATAAGCATATGCCACCACGAATACCGAAGGACTGCAGCGAATGTATCTAAAAATCCTTTCCAAATAATGTTGTATGCTCATATCTGGCACCTCCACTCCATTGAACACCTTGTACTTTGGTGGGCTGAAAGTAAGGCCATTTGACACAGCCAATCTATCATTCCTCCCTACAACTCTCTCCACAAGCGATGATAAAACCGATAGCACGCAGGGAACTGAGGCCGGCCATGATTGTTCTGCATTGTCAAAAGAATAGAGATCGGACCGAATTCTTCTTGGAGAGATGAGTTGAGTCCTAATACAATCCATTGTCAGAGAAGGCTCTTTCCAACCTCAAAAATTTCAATGCCCAACAGGGTGGATTTGTGTTGCTTTGATTAGGAATTGAATCTACTCTAAGTGACCCAATGAAAAATAAACAAACAATGTGTTACCTTTTATAGAATGTTGTAAGATATATGTTGAATCCATTGGAAACTTCAAGGGAAGTTGCATTCGATCTCTGACCTGTACAGCTTGTCCACCACTGCCAACACATTCGTACATTACAGATGGCTCGCTTTGTGGGAGATTCTTTGTTGTCGGCATGACTTAAGAGGGAAAGGAAAATACCAAACATTTTTTAATTTACCAATCATCAATAATCAATGAATGTTAAATGCAGGAAATATTGTGCTAGAACAATTAATTGTTTCCATCTATCTTATTGTCCCAGAACAGCGACCAATCTATGATGGAATCGTACGCACTCACAACAAGTATATTAAAAAAAACGAGCAGAGGAATCTCCGTTCTACCACTTTTTCGACAAAGTCAATAACGACCGCCGCTGAAAGGCCCCCTCTTCTTTCCGACATTGTCAGAATGCACCCATTTGTAAGTTTGCTTTGGTGAGTAGTTGATTTTTCATTGTTTATTTTATTTGTGCAGATGACCCACAAAATGGCGGTCTCTGAGAGTGTGGATATGGTGGACATGGGTGGAGATAGGGTGGCCCGTGTTGTCGAAATTGCATTTGATGTTTAACTGATGGAGTCACCACAAAGCATGCCGAAATGACTGAGGCGACGACTGATGAAAGCAGCAGAGAATAATCCCTCCACTCTCCAAGAAATCGAAGGCAAGTGCCTAGTTTTTATTCTCTATCCCTCGTGAATCATTTAATTGCAGGAGTTTTGGAGTCAAAATCCATAGGATTTTCTAAAGTTCTCGTATGTTAACGAGGTTTGTGTGTTGTGCGCAAGTTTTCTTTCAGGCTGTATTTTAATTTTACTTTGGTTAAGGGGCTTTCCCAACATACAAGGTTTTATTAGTTGGTAATGTAAAAATAATAATTATGAGATTCATAATATTTTGTTGAATTAATAGTGAAATTGATGATGTTAATCTACTGAAATTATCTTTGTCTAGAAAGTATAAGTTTGTTGTTTGTTTGTTTGTTTTTTCCGGTTTGTTTTGAGATTTTGGAAACATGTCAAGTCGTTTTTATATTTTTGAAATTATTTTAAGGTTTAATACATACAAGGTTTTTCTCATTTTATTTTATTTTGGGTTTGGGTTTTAGTGAGATCATTTAGTTTTAACCTTTTTGTATTTCTCTTTACACCATTTTTTTTCATTTTTTTTTAAAGTTATTATTTATCTTGAATTGTCAAATGTGTTGATTAGGTTTGTTATGCGTTGGAATTATCTATCTATTGTATTCACAGGGTTGCTTTCATGTTTTTCTTTTTTTATTTGGTTTTGGAATATTGAAGACATGATAGTGTTTGTCCATTTTCCTCAAAGTAATTAATTATCAAGGGATTCAAATTTATAAAAAAATCATGAATGACTAGCAAACAAAGCTTGCTAAAAGTTAAAAAGTCCCACACATTTTGCTAATCTTGAGGACTTGACCCAATGCCTTAAAGCCAAGCTATTTGACACTAAGAAAAAGAGATATTATTTTCTTGTTCTTCTGTGTTAGTGTTAGTTTTTGGTGTATTTGTAGCCATTCCTAGGATCAAGCATTTCAAACTAATTGATAAATCATAACTCATATATTATTTTTTGTTACAATTATTCTTCTTATTGTTATACTCATATTCTTAGGTTTTAGTTTTACTTCTAGACATATTGAGGATTAGCTCATAATTTCTAAACATATTGATAAATTTGTATTTCATATCAAACTTGTATTTTGAATTTGGCCCTACCTATCAAAGAAACATAGTTTGGAAATTAATTTTTTCATTTTTTTTTTTTTAAATTATTGTATTTTTTACATGTTTAAATGAAAACATACCCTTGTTTCTTTGAAATAGTATTTTCTATTTTTTTTTCATAACCAAAAATTCTTTTTAGGCCAAAATAATCTAAAGAAATTTAGAAAAATATTTTTAGGTTACTATCAAAATAAAGAAAATAGTTGATCCAAAAGGAGTTTACTTTGTTTCTAATAGATATCGATTGTTAGATCTATAGATGGCTTGGAGGATTTTCCTTTGTGGAAAATGGTTTGGAATAACTTTTATTGGCCCAAGAGTAATTTCTTTGTTTGGAATAAATTTCTTATTTGGGATAACATAAAAAAGAGGGGACTTCATGGACCCTCTAAGTGTGTCCTTTGTGGAATTCACGAGGAATATATTTCTTATCTATTTTTTCAATATCCCTTTTTTTGTGGTTTTGTGGAGGCAATGGTGGTATTTCTCCAATCAACCCTTTATTCATGCTACCTCCTTATTTTACTTTTGGGCTAGTTTGGGGTGTCCTCTGACTATTGCTTTTTTTACTATTTACCTAGGATATTGGCCTTATGTTTCTCCTTTGGAAAAATTGGTTGGAGAGGAATCATCACATTTTCCAAGGATATTTAAGCCTCATTAGGTATATGTGGCATAAGATTCTAAACTCAATGAAAGAGACTATAACTTCTAAGTGTTGTTTTGATTAGAATCTTAGTTTCTCTGATCCTTTAATTGTGAAAAAATTAGAATTGGATTCTTTTAGTGGTTTTACATACCTCAAATTTGATGTGGATTAAACCAATAGCTTTCTTGTAATCTTGTTGATGAAGGAAGGATTTTAATAAAAAAGAAGTTATTGATACATCAACAACTTGCTTTCACATGATTATGTGTATCCTTACACAACAACACATTCCTCTATTCCTTTTCACAAGCACAAGGATGATTGATGCTTTATGCAGCTAGTAAAGTCCATTTTAGAAAATATTCATGAATGTAGGATATAATTTTAATTGCTTTGGTACCACATTGAAATGGTAGAGTGCACACCAAAACCAATTAAAACTATTGTTGCATATAGTGAAACATAAAATGTAATTTGATTGAATTATTTGAGATAATTTCTCAGTACAATCAAATTGAATTTTTAAAGAATTTCATTTTTCTGGAAACTACCTACAATAATATAAATTCATAAAAAATACTTATTCATAACTAAAAAATAACCTTTATTATTTATTTATAAATTAACCCCTATTTGTTAATTTATTTTATTATTGTCTAAACTAGAAACTAAGTAAATAATAATGATGTAATATTTTCCAACATTACCAAAAATTTCTTTGTGTACATATCATCAATCATTTGGTCATTCTTCAAGTGAATGTTCAACCTTCTAGGATAAAATCCAACTACTTCTTAGTATATGTGTCATCACTCTTCCATCTATTAATGGCCTTGTCTTTTCTTTGGATGACAAGTGATATTGAAGTTCACCTTTGTCTGACTCATTCTACATGACACATTCTTCTCCTATTATGACACTAGCACTTGCACCCCAATGAGGTGCAATACTTATGCTGATAGGCTGAGTCCACATTATTTATGGCCGTGAAAAGTAGTGGACACTAGACGACATGAAGAAAGCAGTGATCTATCTCACCTATCTCTACCTCGCAAAATGGAAGATCCCAAAGATTGTCCTGTCGATCCGATTTTGATTTGATTCTTGATTTGATCCGGATTTCGAAACATGTCCGATCGTCTAAACGATCTGATGGATCCGGATCCGTGATCCGTGATGGATCGGACTGATCCGTGATTTTATCCGCGATCATCCGACTCCGGATTTCTGCCGCCGATGCTCGAGTCCGGCGTGAAAGATCTGGTTCCGGATGCGCACCGGAAAATGGAAAGGAAAAGGATTCCGGTCGATTTTGGTCTGACCCGGATCTGATTTGATCCGTGCGTGGATTCCCGCAAACTGATCCGGTTCCGGCATGATCCGTGAATCCTGAACATGATGGAACGCAAACTTTTCCCTCCTCTCTCTCTCTTTCTCTATCCTTCCCTCTCTACTTCTTTACCCTCCTCTCTAATTCATTCCAAAAACAACACTTCCTATACAACTTTAGTTTTTCATTTTTCTATTTTTCTATTTGTTTGGATTTTATAACACAAAACAAATTTAATTTTTATTAAAAAAATATTATATTATTTTATTTATTTTATTTAAAGAATCATTTTTATTTTATTTATTATATAAATTATTTTATTTTATTTTATTATGTAAATTATTTTATTTATTTTTATAGTATATATAAGTTATTTTGTAGTTAAATAGTTGTTTTATTTTGTTTGGATTTTATAACACAAAACAAATTTTATTTTTATTTAAAAAAAATTATATTATTTTATTTAAAGAATCATTTTTATTTTATTTATTATATAAATTCTTATTTATTTTATTTATTATTATGAAAAACTAAAATAAATATTAAATGCAATGAAAATAATAGACATAACATCTCCAATAAAATATATTAGTGAAATAATCCTAAAAAATAAAAATGAATAAATATATACAAAATGTGACATAAATAAAATGACAACTTCAAATATATTTTTTAACTTATCCTTTTAAATAATGTGAAATATAATTTACATAATCATGTTTCTCTATATAATTTTAGCTTTCAATAATCAGTATAATTTAATCCCTTTATTTCTATATTATGGAAATATTAAAAAAAATATTATATTATTAAAAAATATTTATAAAATTTCATTCTTATATGCATGCAATCATTAGAGAAATGTTATAAATAATTTTAAGGATGTAATTTTTTTTAATATAATTACCATGAACTGAAGATATGGAAAACAAAAAGTAATAAATAACAATAATTTATTTCACACTCAAAAGTGTAATATACATTTAAATAATACATTTGACTTGGATTTAAAGCAAGAATTTTCAATGTCTGTCACCAAACCTTTTATGAATAAAAGTTCTTTGATATACAACTCTTGTAACGGAATCCCCTCCTTACTACCCACTATTTTAAACCTGAACATGTCTCCCATTTGACGAGCATTGACCCTAAAATCCCTTCCCTGTTCCTCATCCATCACAATCCTCACTGCTCTGCAGATTTCTTCTCTATGGAGAGACTCGTCGTGTTTTTTTCCCACATCTACACCCACTCACAAGTGCTCACAAAGGAGGCATGCATTGATGGCCTGATCCAACATGATGGGCGATGTGATGAAAGGAAATCCATAACTCATGCCCTCCATTATGGAGTTCCACCCATAGTGAGTGAGAAAGCCCCTGTCGAGGGATGCGATAAAATCTCCCTCTGCTGCGCCCACTCTCTTGTCACAACTCCTCACCCCTCAATGCATTCCTGGAATCCCTCTGGCAAGACATCTGCCATCGCTCTTCCATGAGGTAGACGCAACGCCCATAGAAACGGCTAGTAGCTGCTTTCCAACCCCAACACAATTTATTTCATCTCATCTAGCAATAGGAAACTCTGGCTTCTAAAAGCCACATAGACAACCAAATGAGGCGCTTGCTTTTCCAGCCAAGCTAAACATGCAGAATCCCTACTTTTAGATTGGACAAGTGGGGTAAGAAGACGACCGACTGGAACAACCGGCTTCCCCACCACTTTGTTCTGTAAATACTCCACGAAGCTCCCCTCCATCTCATCGCACGTTTTAATGGCCATTGCCGAGCAATATTCATGACATTTGAGGTGGCACTCCAAAAAGCTTATACCGCCCGTATTTTTTGGTTTAGAGCAGTTAATTACTTTGCCATTGTCGCGCTAGGCTAGATGGATGGAGTAGCCGGAAAAGGTCGTACCATAGGTTGTGGGGTTTCCGCCAGCGTCAGACTGCTGGAAATGCTGGTGGGGTTCCCCCACGTAAATAGCCTATCGGCTAATTAACATTACCTTTATGAAAATATGAATAAACTTTTACCTCACTATATGGTTTTTCTCTTGTTATGGCATGAGACCACCTCTATCATCATATTGTGATGCCTCTATCTTTCTTATAAAAGGGCACAGTAAAGAGTCCACCTCTATTTTGTTAGTGTGAATAATTTATTCACTATACTTAAGTGTACTTAGATTGATGAGGTTAGACAACATCTTGTCTAACTGAACATGAAACCTTTAAGCATCTAGAAGTTACCAATTTGTTTGCTAAACCTCATGCACACACCTTTTGAGGTTGGAAGACTTTCCATCTCACCTCAAAAGTCACTCAACACTTGGCACACAAGGTTGATGAGTTGGTCATAAAGGTTGTTGGTTTGCACACTCCAAGTGTCCTATGGGTGTAGTGTTCCTAAGGTTGACACCTATAAGACACTTGTCTACTCTTTTGTGCCACTTCATGGGGCACTTGTGCCTCATCCTTGCCTATATATGCAAGGTTTTGTACTCATTGTAATTTGGGTCATCTAAATACAATATTGAACATTATTTATTTGTGCTTATTTTTTTATCTCCTAAATTCTCCTAATTGGAGGGAGATAGTTGTAGGTATTTAGGTGAACCATTTTATTGGATTTGGTGAATTAACCCCACCCCTGAGCTTGGGTTTGCTGTTTGTACCCGTTGTCCATTTGCAAGCCTCCTTTGCTCTTGAGGAAGTGTTTTCTTTTGTAAAGAAAGAATGCAGGCAACAATTTTTTGACTGTGTGATAACACCATTAGTCTTTGTTTATATTGCAATCTCTGCATGGAATCTCAATCTCTGTGTGGGAGTTCAATCCTTAGTCTTCACGCCCATTCTAATGACAAGGGAAGAATTGTATTTGTCAATTGACCTTGACAGGCCTCTGCACAGTCTTCATTAGAGGCGCTTCAAGCATCAAGAGAAGGTCAAGGAAATTGCCTTTTTGCACGATTCACCGTCCACTCAACCTCCTCATATTTTAAGCGGCTTCACACCTGCAGTCTCACGTGGCTCCTCCCATTTTCAATTTGCCTTTATTGGAGGCTCCAATTCAAATTGCAATGATTTATCTTTGTGTGCAGGTTTGTCTTTGTTTGTTTCCATGCAACGCTGCGAGGGTTCACACGACCTTCACGACCTTCACGACCTTCATCTGCATCACGTGACAGGTGCATAGAGACAAAGTTGATCAAATGGTAGGGGAGAGCCGATGCATTTAGCAAGTCGTGTGTGCCTTTTTTCGGCTGCTGTTCATGCATTTGGAGGTAACATTTAAACTCATGCAGTTTGTGATTATTGTCTTCATTAGGCTCCATTCTTTGGTGCTAAGTGCAGTCGCGCTAGCTTTTGGGAATCCACCACATCCTTATCTCTCATGCAGAAGTTCAGGTGGAGGTGCAAATGTAAACTACAAATATTTTCATATTTGCAAAGAGGGAGGACCGTTAGAGCCTTGTTGGTGTACAATAGAACTGTGAGTTTGAAGTCATGGCATTTAATCTCTTAGCTTGTAGATCTCCATAAATTTGTAATCCAAGTTGTGGCCTCAACTTGGTCAAAAAGAGTCTTGCAGGAAACTCCTCGCACCCACCTACTTGGTCAACTTCCTACAAGAAAGCTTCCACACTTGGCATAATTTTCCTATTGACTATAGTCAAAAGACCAATCTTTTTCTTCTATAAAAAAGATAAAATTTTGTACTAACTACTAACATTTATGCTTATCCATTTGCCATTATTTTAACTTTCATGGTATAGCTAAAATTTCCACATTAACATAGTGTTTTTTATCAATCACAAGTGTTTGTAAAAAGGGAGATTTTTTTCAGTTTTCTTGGTTATAGTTAAAAATTTGAAAAAGAAGAGTCAATTTTCTTTTTTGGAATGAATTTGGCGAAGGGAAAGTGTTTATAGGGGGAGGTGTTTTTTTCCTCAATTAAAATTTTGTAAAAGAGGAGTCAATTTTCTTTCGAAATGAATTTGGCAAAAGGGGGGGGGGGGGTCATCATAATGGGTGTTTTAATTTTATGTTTTTTGTCTTCTATTGAGGCTTGTAAGACATAACTTAATCTATGTCAAGTCCTAATCCACCTCATGACAATAAACTTTGAAGAACTTGTAAAAACAAAAATGCTTGTAAATGCACTCATATAAAGTGCCACAAAATTGAATGTGTGAAGGGAATTTGGAAAATTATTATACCTACACTAAATTATAAAGTGTAATGGGGTGTTGTAACATCACAAAATGGATCTGGAAGTATGAACCCTCTGGGTGCTTTTCTGTTTGATCTGGAAGTATGAACCCTTTGGGTGCTTTTCTGTTTCTTCAGCTTTTGCTCGGCTCTAACATGCTCTTAATCCCCCCCTCTATGGTCGTATGCTTGGACTAAGCATCTCTTACCTAAGGTTAACATCATTTTTTGGTCTTTGCTCCAAAATAAAGTGCTAACTGTTGACAATCTACACAAAAGAGGTTTTATGCTCCCCAACAAATGCTACCTCTGTAAAAGAGAGGCCGAATCGGTTAACCACCACTTTATCCACTGTCCTTTCTCCTCTCTGGTTTGGGACAAGCTTCTGAAATGTTGGCATTTTTCTTGGGTCCCCCCGGAATCGGTTGAAGACTTTTTTGTTCAATGGAAAGCCCCCTCTCTTAACCCCTTTATAAAAAAACTATGGGCCTTCTCGTTCCCCTATGTGGCATGGGGAATCTGGAAAGAGAGAAATCACAGGATCTTTAGGGATAAGGAATCGTTAGAGGAAATTATGTTTGAAAGAATTCTAAGGATGATTAAAGAGAACTTCTCTATTGTTCCCTTTAGGGAGGACAAGTTTGAGGCTGTGGTTTGCTCTCCTTATGACAACCAGATTGCTAGGGAATGGAGAATTAAATGGGATATTTCCAATGCTCCAAATCCAACCAAAAAGTCCAAGGAGGGAGTTTGCTGGAGTTTTCCTATGGATGGCTGGGCCAAAGCCAACTTTGATGGTGCAGCCAAAGGAAATCCGGGGAAGGTGGGTGTGGTGGGGTCCTAAGGGACTCGATAGGTAACTTTATGGGAGCTGTTGCCACCCCTTTGGGGGTCCAAACTAATCACGTGGTGGAAGCGGCGGGTGCTTATTACATAATCAACCTAGCAGTGGAAATTAAATGCAAAAACTTATGGTTTGAAGGTGATTCAAAAAATATAATTGACAGCCTTTGTGATAGGTCTCAGCCCGCATGGTTGATTAAAAATTGGATTGAAGATGTTAAGGTTTTACTTAGTAAGTTCGATAGAATTAAAATCACTCATGCTTACCGCGAGGCAAATGCAATTGCAGATTATTTTGCTAACGAGGGAGTTAAGAGTGATAAAATCCTCACATGGCACAAAAGGATTGATCTCCATCCTGATGTTCAAGCTTTAATAATGCTTGATGCGGTGAATGGAAAAGTGGTGGCTTCTTGTAATAATGATGAAGGTACGAGTCATGACTAACAAAATAAGTAGACTACATGGGACCGAGAGTATCCGACAGAGTATTTATTTACCTTGGCATGCTTTGTGGGTCCTGTGAAGCAAAGGAACTTTCTGGAACAGGGTCTCCGTTTGCAACAGTATCTGCACCGAGATCTCTAAAATGGGTGGGGAATGAAAGAGGGTTGAACCAACCAGTTTCGAGTAACACCAAGAACACTAAAGTGTGGAGCAAAATAAGAAGTGGTGGCTTACTTCCGTTCATCGAGAAACTCCATGGCCCTCAGGAGGAGATTATTAATTTCCTTGAGAAAAACTGGAACAATGGGGAGGTTCTCCTCTTTGGGAGGAAAGTTCAGATTGACGAAGCTTTGATTGCAGAGGTTACTGGTATCCCAATTGAAGAGCATAAATTTTTTAGAGACAGTAAATTCTCTGATGAAGCTGTGATGAGGTTCCCTAAGACCGAAATGGAGAAGCAAAAACTTGTCAAGATGTCAAACAATTACTATGAAGCGGACACCATAAAAGCTTTATGGAGAAAAGTGCTAAGGGTTATAATGGAGTATATCACTCTTGACGACCACTTCACTAGGGTTTATGGTTACCACTTCGTGCTACTCAATCACTTTTGGCATAAGGCGCGTGTTTCCATCCCTTTCTTTTTGCTCTGTTCCCTGAGAAATAGCCTTTCTAACCACAATAGGAGCCCTAAAAGATACCCGATTCTTCACACGGGTCTTTTAAGGCTCATTTATGAGCACTTTCAGAATATGCCTGCCCTCTCAAACCCTTTAGTCCCTTCGGAGCCTGATGAGGACGATACTGAGTCTAGTATATCTAGAACTAAAGTTATTTCTGGCCGTGTTAAGCTCTCCTCGCTTCCCCTGCCCCCCATTCTGCCTCTGGCCATTCCCCCCAGCCCTCTAGTGCCTGCTCTGTTCTTGCTCCCGATCGCGCTAACCCTAATGCTATTTTGGCGAGCCCTAGTTCTCCGGCTAAGAAGTTAGTCTCCTATCCTGAAGACTCTCCTGTTATTTTTGCTAAAGTGGTTGAGGTCAGTCTTGAGGATCCCCACTCCCCTTAAAATATTCAAAAGGAGAATCGTAGCCCTCCCAGAGGTGCGGAGTCGGTTAATTTTGTTGTCAATTCTGATAGTGACCCCCCTTCTGACTTCGTTGGAACTGCCAAAAGATGCTCTGAGGACCAATTTAATTCTACCAAATGGTTATATTTTGAAATCAGTGAGTTGAAGACCAAAAATCTGTCTCTTCATAGTAAGTTGGGGGAAATTGAACCCAAAGTTGCTGGGCTAATGCAGTTCAAAGTGGAGAAGAATACCTTTGCGAAGGATAGCATGCAAAAGGACAGTACTGTTGAAAATGATCTTGATAAAATTTAAGGAACCATGAAAAAAATTGTTGATCAGAATTACAGAATTGCCAAACATAATTCTTTAATCATCAAAGCCTTGACCGAAAGAGTGGAGAAAACCCAAAACAGAGTGTTGATTGTTGACTTAGATAAGGAGAAAGACCATGATGAGGATGCAGGTTTTTCAAGGCACACTAGATCAAGTATGAAAAGAAAAGCCTTGTCTACCCCTGATGTGACTCAGATTTTCATGGAGGGGGTCCAGGATATGGTGGACCTGGAAGAGATTGCTGACGAGCTTCTGAAGACTGTGGATTAACTATGGCTGGGCCTCGGTTTGTCTGTCTGCTGGCCTTCTGATGGCTTTTTTGTGGCTGTCTGTTTTTTATGGTTTTTTTCTTTATGGCAGCCTTTTTGTCTTTCGGACCTTTGTTTTGGTCCTTGTTTGTAATGTTACTTTGTGGTTTTGGGTCCCTATAAAACTCGTTTATCTCTTTTATCAAAAGCATCACAAAATGGATCCTTGTGATTCTCACCTTGTGTGAGTGTTCCTTGGAGCATACTCTTTCTCAATTTCTTGTACATCTCTACATTCCTTGCACACCCTTGATCTCAATTGATTCTACTTCTATTCTCTTAGCATTAAGGGGGGACTATGATGTGTTATGCTAATGCTTCTTTCAATGAAGAAGTGGAGGATTCTTCTTTTTGGGAGGCCTCATGAACCTTTTATCTCGATCTTTCGTATGTGAGATTATTTTAGTAGATCATATTTTTAGAGATTCTAGTACTTCTCATCATAGTACTATTTTTATTATCGACTTCAAAGAGTTTAATTGACTTTGTGTACATTTCTTGGAGATTTGTTGATTCCAGTAGACGCCAATTCATCATCGACAAAGTTTACAACTGCAACATGCTTCAAGATCTCTTCATCATCATGTTCCTATCATCAAGGGACATATTTTTAGAAGGTATTAAATCCTTCTAATTCTCTTTTTTGGAGAGGAGTTTTGTTCCTACTAGGTTTTCTCATTTTTCTCCTTTTGTGAGAGAATACATTATACATGGGTACCTAACATGACCTCTAGTTGGAACCCATTTCTATCTATTTGCACTTTTTTGATCTCCCCAAATATCACTTAAGGAGGAGTGTTAGTGTGAATAATTAATCTATTCACTATACTTAAGTGTAATTAGGTTGGTTAGGTTAGACAACATCTTGTCTAACTGAATGTGCAACATTTAAGACTCTAGAGGTTACCAAGTTGTTTGGTAAACCTTATGTACACACCTTTTGAGGTTGGAAGACTTTCCATCTCACCTCAAAGGTTACTCAATACTTGGCACACAAGGTTGATGACTTGGTCATAGAGGTTGTTGGTTTGCACACTCCAAGTGTTCCTAAGGTTGACACCTATAGAACACTTGTTTACTCTTTTGTGCCACTTCATGGGGCACTTGTTAATCCACTTCATAGGTGGATTGCCTCATCCTTGCCTATATATGCAAGGTTTTGTACTCATTATAATTTGGGTCATCTAAGTATAATATTGTACATTGTTCATTGTTCATTTGTGCTTGTCTTTTATCTCCTAGATTCTCCTAATTCTCATATATTTGACCCTCTTTTATTGTAAGGCCTATGCACCCCCCTTTTTCTATTGTGTTGCCACCCACTATGTGGAAATTTTATCTTTCTTTATTTTCTAATTTCTTTTCATGGTGCTACAATCTCACATACAATCATACTTTCCTTATGGTAAAAATAATATTTTTTTATTGTGGTTTTCCTCATCTATATTTTAAAGGGCAAGGAAAAATTGTTTTGGAAGTGCACATCCTTTCTAAGGATTCCCTCTCTCCTTTCTTCATGGTTGATCCCACAATAGTGAGTCCTATTTTTTGGCCAAACTAGGACAATGGAATCAAATTTTTCACTTTTGACACCTATAACAACTAAACCGTTAAGAACTTGAAGATGACATGAGCTAGCAATCTTTGATATTTAGTTTATAGATTATAAATGTATATTTTAAATAATTTAAAGAAATAATTTATGAGTTCTTATTGTAGGTTTTAATAAATTATCTTTATAATTAACAATATTTTAAAAAGTGATGTTTATCTGTATAGCATAATTTTATTTATGGAAATGATAAAATTATAAATTAAAAAAAAAAGATTTGTAACATAGGTATTTTTCATAATATTTTATTGTATTATTCTATTTTTATAACTTTTTTGAAAATTTTAGATTTCCTCTACCTTCATGACAATTTTCCCTCTACCTTCACGCCACTTTAAAAAGCTAAAACGATTGATGTTTAAGCAGATCTCTTTAAAAAATTGTTGATAGCCTTATTCAATGACAGTAATAAAGATAGTTTGGTAATTTCTCTTTATACCTTTTTCAATAAGAAAGGCAGACGATTTGTACAAAAGACAAAACTAGCGTAGCTGTTTACAGATGGTTTGTGATATCTTTGTTAGATTATGTCTCGCCCTTTTCAATGTATTCCTCAAACAAAAGACAATTGTATAAAAGGGTAAGGACCACTTTATACTACACACGGATTGTTTTATTCTCCGACTAGAACGATACAAAACTGTAAAACTAATTTGTTGTCAGGGAATTAAATTGAACGATGCTGACAGCTTGAGCAAATTATCACCACGAAGAACAACCAAAATGTGATGAGATCCGTGATAGCTATTTAGGAAAAGGCAAATTGAGTATTGCTGTTACAGATTGTTTTGGATCTCTCTCTACTGTTTTGTACAATTAGAAAACCAGTTGACTAGCATTTACCTGGCCAATCGCTTCAGTCTTGAGTTATTAAATGGGGATTTTAAGCAGTAATATAGCTTCTTTTCATAAGTATTTACATATTTACAATTGCTGGCCTCCTTCATTGGATTTGCCTGTTCTTAATGGCTTCATCCAAACACAGCCTGCCCCTGGCGTTTTAAAAGTTTACTGACTCATTTAAAGATGTACATACAATTCATCGACTTGCTAAACTCTTCTATTCTTTATATGCCTATAAGATGATAAGCCATAGATAGCCAACTGGGACTTTGGGTTCGGCCCAGAAGTTTCATCTTTTGCACAAGATAAGCGAAGACTCCTCTCGATTTGAAATCCTCCGCCCATTGCCACTTCCCTCTCCAGGTGACAGCAATAGCTTTCGAAAACATTCACTGTCACTTGCACTTTGAAGCCAAGAAGAAAAGGAAACTCCATCTCTAATCTATTCATTTCTTCTGTGCTGAAGCCTCCCACTTTGGCATAGTACGAGTTCTTGTAGTTACTGCACATAAGCAATTGCGAGAATATCATTACTAGCCGAAACATTAAAAGATCTAATATGGGCTAAAAGTAAACTGCCGATACCTTCTTTGTTATTTAGAACTCTTGAATGTTGCTAAATAACAAACAATATACTACTTGTTTAAGAGAAAGTTTATATAACTGCTGTATTATAGTGAATATATATCTCTTTGTGTGGTTCTGGGTCTCTATGTAAACATTGTGATCAACGCACCTGCTGTTTACATAGTAACCCAAATTCCAACATAAAATTCACTAGCCTCTTACAAACAGCGTTTTTAAGCTATTCTTCTAATATAAAGCTGAAAAAGACTTACATGTCTTCGACGAACTTGGAGGCGATCATTACAGTGACAATGACAAGCCTATGGATATTCTGAGAGGTTATTTTGAATTGTGGATGGAATTGACTAAGTCGATCGATATAAACATATGCCACAACAAATACCGAAGGACTGCAGCGAATGTATCTGAAAATCTTTTCCAAATAATGTTGTATGCTTATGTCTGGCACGTCCACTCCATTGAACACCTCGTACTTAGGTGGGCTGAAAGAAGGCCTTTTGACACAGCCAATCTATCATTCCTCCCTACAACTCTCTCCACAAGCGATGATAAAACCGATAGCACGCAGGGAACTGAGGCCGGCCATGATTGTTCTGCATTGTCAAAAGAATAGAGATCTGACCGAATTCTTGTTGGAGAGATGAGTTGGGTCCTAATACAATCCATTGTCAGAGAAGGCTCTTTCCAACCTCGAAAATTGCAACGCCCAGCTGTGTGGATTTGTGTTGCTTTGATTAGGAATTGATTCTACTCTAAGTGACCCAATGAAAAATAAACGAACAATGTGTTACCTTTTATAGAATGTTGTAAGATATATGTTGAATCCATTGGAAACTTCAAGGGAAGTTGCGTTCGATCTCTGACCTGTATAGCTTGTCCACCACTGCCAACACGTTCGTACACTACAGATGGCTCGCTTTGTGGGAGATTCTTTCTTGTCGGCATGACTCAGAGGCAAAGGAAAATACCAAACATTTTTTAATTTAGCAATCATCAATAATCAATGAATGTTAAATGCAGGAAATATTGTGCGAGAACAGTTAATTGTTTCCATCTATCTTATTGTCCCAGAACAGCGACCAATCTATGATGGAATCTTACGCACTAACAACAAGTATATTGAGAAAAACGAGCAGAGGAATCTCAGTTCTACCACTTTTTCGACAAAATCAATATCGACCGCCTCTGAAAGGCCCCCTCTTCTTTCCGACATTGTCAGAATGCACCCATTTCTGAGTTTGCTTTGGTGAGTTGTTGAGTCTTCATTGTTTATTTTATTTGTGCAGATGACCCACAAAATGGCGGTCTCTACGAGTGTGGATATGGTGGAGATAGGGTGGAGATAGGGTGGCCCGTGTTGTCGAAATTGCATTTGATGTTGAACTGATGGAGTCACCACAAAGCATGCCGAAGTGACTGAGGCGACGACTGATGGAAGCAGCAGAGAATAATCCCTCCACTCACCAGGAAATCTTAGGCAAGTGCCTACTTTTTATTCTCTATCCCTCATCAATCATTTAATTGCAGGAGTTTTGGTGTCAAATTCATGGATTTTCTAAAGTTCTCGTATGTTAACGAGGTATGTGTGTTGTGCACAAGTTTTCTTTCACGCTGTATTTTTATTTTACTTTGGTTGAGGGGCTTTCCCAAGGTTTTATTGTTTTGTAATATAAAAATAATAATTATGAGATTCATATAGTTTGTTGCATTAGTAGTCAAATTGATGACGTTAATGTATTGAAACTATCTTTGTCTGGAAAGTATAAGGTTTTTTTTTTTTCACTTGTTTTGTGATTTTGGAAATATGTCAAGTTATTTTACTATTTTTAGAATGATTTTAGGGTTTAATATACAAGGTTTCTCTCATTTTATTTTCTTCGGGGTATTGAGTTTTAGTGAGATTATTTAATTTTAATCTTTTTGTATTTCTCTTTACACAAATTGTTTACAATTTTTTTGAAAGATATTATTTATCTTGAATTACTAAATATGTTGATTAGGTTTGTTATGTGTTGGAATTATCTATGCATTGTATTCATGGGGTTGCTTTCATGTTTTTATTTTTTTGTTTGGTTTTGGAATATTGAAGACATGGTAGTGTTTGTCCATTTTCCTTAGAGAAATTAAATATCAAGGGATTCAAATTTATTGAAATTTCATGAATGGCAGGCAAACAAAGCTTGCTCAAATTTGAAAAGTTCCACACATTTTGCTAATCTTGAGGACTTGACCTAATGCCTTAAAGCCAAGCTATTTGCCACTCAGAAAAAGAGACATTATTTTCTTGTTCTTTCATGTTAGTGTTAGTTTTTTGCGTACTTGTAGCCATTACTAAGATCAAGCATTCAAATTGAATGATAAATTATAACTCATATATTATTTTCTTGTTACAATTGTTCTTCTTATTCTTACACTCATATTCTTAGGTTTTAGTTTTAATTCTAACCATGTTGAGGATTAGCTCATAATTTCTAAACATATTGATAAATTTCCATTTCATATCAAACTTGTATTTTGAATTTGGTCCTATCTATCAAAAGAACATAGTTTAACAATTATTTTTTTTGAAAATTATTGTAGTTTTTACATGTTTAAATGAAAACATACCCTTGTTTCTTTGAAATAGTATTTTTTATCATAACCAAATTTTTTTTGGGCCAAAATAGTCTGAAGAATTTTAGAAAAATATTTTTAGCTTACTAACAAACTAAAGAAAATAGTTGATCCAAAAGGAGTTTACTCCATTTCTAATGGATATTAGTTACATTATATCTACATAAGAAGGGTTTGGAGGATTTTATTTGGTGGGAAAAGGTTTGGAATAAATTTTGTTGGCCCAAGTGTAATTTCTTTGTTTGGATTTTATGTTAGAATAAATTTCCTACTTGGAATAACATCCAAAAGAGGGGATTTCATGGACCCTCTAAGTGTGTCCTTTGTGGAAGTCATGAAGAATATATTTCTCATCTTTTCTTTCAATGCCCCTTTTTTGTGCATCTATGGAGGCAATGATATTATTGCTAAAATTAATCTTGTATTTATGCTACCTTCTTGTTGAACTTTTGGGCTAGTTTGGGATGTCCTCCTACTACTACTTCTTTTTTACTAGTTTCCTAAGATATTGGCCTTATATTTGTCCTTTTGAAAATTTGGTTAGAGAGGATCATCACATTTTCCAAGGATATTTGAGCCTCATCAAGTATATGTGGCACAAGATTTTAAACATAGTAAAAGAGACTATAGCTGCTAAGTGTTCTTTTGATTATAATCTTAATTTTTATGATCTTTTAATTGTGAAAAGTTTAGAGTTGGATTCTTTTAATGGTTTTACATACCTTAAAATTTGGCATGGACAAACTAGTACCTTTCTTATAATATTGTTGATGAAGGAAGAGTTTTAATAAAAATAAGGCATCGATACATTAACAAATTCCTTTCACATGATTATGTGTATCCTTACACAATAAAAAATTTCTCTATTCTTTTTCAAAAGCACAAGGATGATTGATGCTCTATGCAACTAGTAAATTACATTGCAGAAAATATTCATGAATGTAGGATATAATTATAATTGCTCTAGAACCATATTGAAATGGTAGAGTGCACACAAAACCCAATTAGAACCATTATTGCATAGTGAAACATAAAATATAATTCAATTGAATTCTTTGCGATAATTTCTTAGTATAATCAAATTGGATTTTTAGAGAATTTCATTTTTCTAGCAACTGCTTACAAGAATATAACTTCATGTATAACTACTTATTGCTAACTAAAAAATAACCTTATACTATTTATTTACAAATTAACACATAGATGTTAATTTATTTTATTATTATTATTATTATCTAAACTAGAAACTAATTAAATACTAATGGTGTAATATATTCCAACATGACCAAAACTTTCTTTCTGTACATATCATCAATGACTTGGCCATTCCGCTAGTGAATGTTGAGCCTTCCAAGATAAAATACAACAACTTCTTAGTACATGTTTCATCACTCGAGTCCATCTATTAATGGCCTTCTCTCTCCTTTGGATGATAAGTTACATTGAGGATCACCTCTACCTGACTCATTGTACATGATAAACATTCTTCTTCTCTTATTATGATATTAAGATTACCTTTGTGAAAATATGAATAAACTTTTACATCACTATATGGATTTTTCCCTTGTTATGGTATGATACCACCTCTATCATCATATTGTGATGCCTCTATCTTTCTTATAAAAGCACATAGCATAGATTCCACCTCTATTTGACCTCTATTCTTTTGAGGGCTATGAACCTCCCTTTCTCTATTGTGTTTCTACCCACTATGTTGCAATTGTAACTTTCTTTGTTTTCTCATCACTATTCATGGTGGTACAATCTCACCTGCACAACCATACTTTCTTTATGGTAACAACACAATATTTTTTATTGTGGTTTTCCTAACCTATATTCTAAGGGGAAAGGAAAAATTATTTTAGAATTACACATCCTCACTAAGGATACTATTGTGTGGTCTCACAACACGCCCCATATTTCTTTTGGAAAAATATGGACCCCCTCTCTTTTTTTAGTTTAGGTCTAGCTTGCCTTGCGGTCTTTGTGGTTTCTTCAGGTCCACCAAACCTCAAGATCAATTACCTTAATGGTAAAAACACTTGAAATTTTATCATAAGTTCAAAATCCAAAATTTGGTATTCTTAATGGTTGAAATGTTGTCATGAATGGGTAGAACACTAAAAAACAATATGAGTTACTTTTTGGATTTTTTGAGGATACTCAGAAAATAAGTGGGTTCGGATTCAAAGAAGTTTTTTTATGTTACGAGAGGAAATTGTGCACCAAACACTCAGTTCTTGATTCCCAGTTTTTTTTCATAATTTCCAAAAACTTGATTTTTTTTATCATGGATGGAAAGAGCATGGGAAAATAATGGGGGTTTCCTTTTGAATATTTTAAAAAATACTTAAAAATAAAAAAATTTATGGCTTGTAGGGAAAAGGGGCACTGAAAGAAAAGTGTGCATTTGCAAACTCAAGTCATAAAAGTTCTTGATTCCCAGTTCTCAGTTTTTTTTAAAAACGTGAAATTTTAAAAAAAACTAGTTTCATGAAAACATCAAATCTCCCTTGTTTCTTAATGAAATTTAAAATTTCAAAATGACCTAGAAAGTTGAGAGGACAAAGAACAAAACCAAGATAATTGTTTGAGGTAATTTTCTAAATTAATAAATCTTGAAATGAATGTTTAAAATCAGAATAAATCACATTTTCGCGAGAATATGACTTAAAATTGAACTTATTTGGTGTTTGGGAAACATTAATGCATTTTTAAACTTAATTCTAAAGTCGTGAATTAAATATATATGCCAATTAAGTTTATAAATGACTTGATATTTGATAAAGTTCAATTGTTCATTTTGCAGGGAATTCAAGTGACTATTAACAGGACTACTTGCTGACATCACCCATGTGAAGAGATTAATCTACTACCATTGAGTTTGGAGGATGAATCTTGACCATTCATCATTTGTAATTGATTTTATCAGGCCTTATGTTCTATAAAGGTAGAATTTTGTCTTATTTTCATTAAGTTCAAAATTTGTGGATGTTGGAAGAGCCAAAACTTTTCTCAGTTTTGTTCTTTTTTCCTATTTTTTGAATCATTCTAGTCTAAAAACTTGTATGCACATAGAACTTAATCAATATTGAAGCCAATTTGATAGCTACCTATCTCATGTATCTTTTGTAGTTGGTTTATTCATTTAGTTGGACAAGACTATATGCTGCACTATCTAAGGGTTCATACAAAACCTACCTGGTGTCCAAACTAAACCCCCTTCTTTAAAAGCTTGCACTATTCTATGCCTAGTTGTGAAGCAATCTAGTGAAGTATAGAGAAATTTGCTTTGATTTGATTAAATCTTGGGGCATGCATGGAGAATAACCAGGAAAAGTTTTATTTTTCAGTATTTTGATGCTTTATTTTAGATTAGATGTTAAATTTTAGAAAATGTTAAAAAAAAAGAGATGAATGAATGGAAATTTTATTGAAAATATTTTGTTTCTATGAAATTATTGAATGCTTAAAGCTAAATATACTTAAGTGAAAGCAAAGTTGTTTGAAATTCTTGAAATATTGTTGCAAATCTTTTGATTTCATGAAGTTATAAAATTGATGATGAACGTGTTCTAAAATGACTAGATATAATCAGATTGAAGATCTTTGAACACTAATTAAAGGTTGATTTATTGAATTTAACAATTATCTTCAAAATCTGACCATTCTTTCAGATCCAGTGCATAAGTCCCTTTGTAAAAACACCTTCACAATGAACACTGAGTAAAATTGCATAGTTAAGACCTAACTAACAGAGCCTTGGGATTATTCAATTCTATATTAGAGTTGGATTTTATTTCAAAAGAGGTAAAGTTCTTTGTGAATTTTATCTGTGTTATGTGTGACTAACATCCACATCAACAGGATTGGTACTAGAAGGAGGTCCTACACATGCTAGAGCTGATAAAGAGCTAGAAATTTTTATCTGAGATTCCATCTCTCTTTAAAATCAAAACTTTTAAAAAATCTAAAATCTAAAAAATTAAATAAAATTAAAATGTTTTGAAAATACAAGAAAATATGAGCTTAAATGGAAAATCAGAGGTATAAACAATCTTGTTATGAAGATAATTTCCAGATTAACATTCCTTTCATTCAAGGAATTTTAGATAAGAAGCTTTATCCTTAGTGTTTCCTTGATTTTGCTTTATTTAACAACTGCAAGGTACACAATACAACGGATCATGGTGAAATTAATTGTATAACTTTTTTGACTAGATTAGATTTGGCTTTGAAAGAATTAATCCCTTTCACTGAAGTGTACAAGTATGAAGTTCCTCAAAGAAAATAAAGGATTCAATAGAAAAAAATTGATGAGCATTAGAAGAAATCATCAAATGATCAAATTAGAGTTGATTCTAAGTAAGGAATCATTAAAAAATATTTTTCTAAAGTGGTTGATGTAAATAATCATATGATAAAATGTGAATAGGTGAAAGATTAGTCTAAGGATGCAATTAATAAATTTTTTTTTGCAACAACAACAAAAGGAGTCACAACAAATAAAATAAATAATGATGTATTATCTAATTTTTATAAATTAGATAATGCATTGCATGAATATTGTTGTTGTAGACACTGAAAAATGTCCTAAATGTTATCATACACTCAAAATAGGTTTACTAATATCATTTCCTTTTCAAACCCGTCTTCTTTTCGCTTAATTAATTGGATTAGCCTAGCTAATTAATTAATTGCATCATTCTCATCCATTAACAAAATTAATTTAATCAGGTTAATTCATCCCTTTTCATGCTAACATTTCATCTCATTAAATTAAATAAATCAAAATGTTCATTTAATTAATTCCCTAAGTCATTTTATTTAATTAAATAACATTAAATTATTAAATAATTAAATATCATCTCTCTTCTCCCCATTTATTAAATCATTTAATTTCATAAATATCACCTTATTCCTCTAAATCCGCTAATTGCATGATTAAACCTTGTTTAATTAGCAATTAAACTAGTTTTCCTCTAAAAAGGGAATATTCCCATGAAATATTCCTTATCCCCTTTTGTGTGAGCAAGTTAAAAGTGTGTTTGTTTGAGGCAAGTGTGAACCCTTGATTAAATCTCATCATGGATTCTCATCCATTGATGAGAATCCATGATCCATGCCTCTCATCTCCTTCATCTTGGATTGTTGATTAACCTTTTCAATCTCAACCCTTCATTTCTCATTTGCTTTCCTATAAATAGGACACTATTTGCAAAAAAATGGATCCATTTTTTTTAGAGAAAACTTATGCTATTGAATCTCATCCATCTTTCAATTGCAAAGTCATGAGTTGTTGAATTCATATGCACTCACACTCATATTTCACTCACTTTTAGCTTTCTTTAGTTAATTTTAATTGCATAATAGCTTAGAGCATCCATTAATGGGCTTCCATGCATCCATCTTAGTTTGTTTATAAATTAGGGTTTACATCTTTTAGCTTAAATTTAGCTTAGATTAGCTTAGCAATAGAAAAATTAGTTCATTTTTAGCATAAAATCATGGTACTTAGCTTGCATCATGTTCATTTTTAGCATAAACTAGGCTTTCATCCATCAATCACAATGGTTTCATCGATTCTCTTCCATAGAATCGACTGAAACAGACTCAATAATCATAGGATTTGGAAAGGGTCATCGTTTCACATCAACATGATACCAATTCAAAAATGGGATAAGTTTCAAATGGGTTAGAGTAGGAATTTAACTTTTTTTTTGTAGTTTGTAAGTTTCAGTTTCAATTAAATACTTAGTTTAATTTTCCAATTTGAATGATCTCGTTTGGTAGATGGAGTTTATTTGGGTAAATTATGCTTCAATTCATTATGGATTAAGTGTAATCGATCCAAACTAACAATCCTTGTCTCACATTCTGACACTAGAAGGAGGGAAAACCATTAACATAACACTTTTTTAGCTCAAATTTTGTTTGTTTACTGTTTTGCAGGTTGTAGCAATGCCCAAATCTCAAACAACAATGCTTTTTGAAGAGTGTCACCATATAGTGACACCACTACAATTTGAAATCCTAATGCCAAATTAATGCACCAATACTATTTTAAATTTGGAAAAGCTTATTTAATTTTGAGGTATCAAAAAGTTCAAATGGTGACATTGAAACTTCACCAGAGCGATGCTAGAAAATTTCAAACTGCAACGCTAATGCAATCAACAATGCTAGACAAAGTCTTGACGCTATCACGCTCACTGTTTTTGTTGTAGAGCAATGCCCGTTTTTACTAGAGTGATGCCCATACTTCAAACTATGATGCTATTGTGTTTAGCGATGCCCATCCAGGGTAAGAAATTTTATGCTTTTTTTTGACATGTGATTTAATTTCTTAGATTTATCTGACCACTAATCCACTTCTGATTGTTAGACTAATAGGGTTTTGTAGGTTCAAATACATGGAGAGAAAGTGAAGAAATCTTTTCTATCTTAAAAATTCTATGATTGTAACAAGTGTTTGACACTTTGGGGAAATTATAAACCAACTTTATGCTTTCTACTTTCTGCTTTAGGAAACACACTAAATTTCAATTGGGTTTAAAATGAATGCTCAAAGTTGGATAAAATTGAACCTTGACATCATCATTTTATTTTGGGCTTAAAACTAAACAAGGCAACTTCATTTTTCAATTGGTGCTTAAAACAAACTCATCATTGCTTTGGAGGGTTAAAATTCACAACTATTTGCCATGTTTTGTGTTTTTCAACATTGCTAGTGGATGTGTATGCAATTATCTCAATCCATTTGGTGATCTTGAGAAACATAAACATTCCTTAACACTTTGTAAAATCACCTACATCTTTCAATTTTGATTAAAACTGAACCCTCTTGTGAGTGTGAGAAAAAGGCATAGCGTGTGTTCCCTCTTTCTTCCTACAAATGAAGATGGTCAAACTACATATGTACTTCCTCGCTATTGTTTATCTTTAGAGGGCTTTCCTTGGTGGGAAAAAGTACTCACCCCAAGCGAATTACCCAAGCGGTAATGAGCTAACACCAAGCTCTTCCAAACTACGATATAAATTTGTAGTTGTAATGAAAATTGTGATCAATGGGAAGTGATACATGATAGCTCTCCCCCAATATCTTTATGATGCATAAATCCCTTGTTCTAAGGATTGGGAGACCTCTTGATAGATTTTATAATTACAATCCCTAATCTAGAAGCCCTTATCATGAACCCTTGTTTAGAAGCCAAAAATCCTTATACACTATAATGAGCATAATACTTAGTGAAAGTTTGTTACATTTTTGTTGTTGTTTTAGATACATTTTCTTATATGGATGTAGTTTCACAAATAATCAATCTACCACTTCAAAATTCCATTGACCATAATGTTGATTAGATTTTTTTTTTCATTTTGTTTTGTCTCACTACTAGGTTCTCTTAGAGATTAGAAAGTACCTCTTGTTGATATTTAATTTTTTAAACTATTTGAAACTTTGATTATGCCATCAAAGAAAAGGTGACTGATTGTGGTTGGAAACCATATAATGCAAAAAATAGAGACATATTGAAAGAAGAATGGACAAAAGGGTTATGCCACTATTTGTCTAGTGGTAGACATTGCACCCATGTCTCTTGTTTATTTGAAACAAAATATTGGTAATACCCTTCCAAGGATTTGTTGACCACCTTTTTCTATGCATCACATTATGAATAATATGATGAACTAAGAGCTAGTTGAGTTACCAAGCATACAAATAAGTAAATCCAAAAATTACTTATAAATGTAAGATCATGATAAATTTCTATCATTTTTAAGTCTCATGTAGTTTATGAATACTATTGATAAAGGAAGTTTCTATAGTTCTTGCTACCAATGGGGGGTGTTGCCACAATAGTGGTTTACAATTTCTGGGAGGAAGTAATTTTTGCTGAAATCACATATTTTTAGAAAATATAATGATTTAAGCCTTGAAGAGTTCCATTTAAATAATTCCAATTGAAGATGGTTTGATCAAACTACCTTAAATAAAACCCCCTTGGATAGAACCCCGCTAGTTTTAAACCATACCTATAACATAGTCTCCTTTACACCTATCAAAATGCTAATAAAAAACCACTTTTGATTTACCTTTTGGGGGATCAAATGAATTCATTTAAAAATTATTTTTTGCAAGTATGCAGTCCTTATTATAAGCTTCCCAAAAAGTATAATTTTAAATAAATTTAATTTGATTATTATATTTATTTTTTATTTCTCGTGAATCTAGGTTTTTCACTGAAAATCAAGCTCTTTGTTCTGCACATGTGGAAAAATAGCAGATTATTAAAAAAAAAATTAAAAATATTAGTGCACCAGATATTGAAGTCCTTGATCCAACAAAGAAAATTTTTTTAATTTCGATACATACAAAAAAGTTGTGTTATATAGTCGCACTATGTCTGAATTATAATTGGTTTGAATTCGAAACTTGATTAAAGAAAAAATATTCAATCAAAAACTATCTAACCAAGTGGAAGCACTAGATATTAGAGTTGTAAATCTAAATTTGAAAGAATTAGAATTTTATTCTTCATGGAAAAAAATTTATACATTATACGGTGAGCGTCACTTTTTACAAATGCTATTTTTTGAAAAAAACTAGTTTTTGAGGGAGATGGAAAAAGAAGTGAAATTTGATTCCAAAAAAATTGAAAAATATATATTTAGAATCTATAGACAAAATGTCATGAAACTCTAGTTTGCATCATCTTCAAATTCCTCATGGTTTAGTTGCTATAGGTGCCCAAAAGTGAACATTTAGTTTAAAAAAAAAAATTTCAGTGTCCAGTTTTACCAAAAATTGTAAACCACTATTGTGGAATCACCCTGGGTGTTCCAAAGCACAAATATGTTCATATCCAGTTAGATAATACATAAAAACCATGATAAATTTCATGGATGCCTCTTCCCACCACTAACTTTGGATAGATAAGGGATACAAAATGCATAGAGTCTTAATTGTCTCTTGTTTATTTTGTTGGCATACCATGCATTAGATACTATTTTTTTAACATCCCCTTTTAGTCCCTCCCAAAAGAAATCTTATTTAATCTCTTATAAGTTTTTGATTATATAGAGTGCCCACCTTTTGAAGAAGAATACAATTATATCAACACATTAAAATTAAGGGTTAAATTCTTGCAAGGGCACCATTTATCCTAGTGTAGTAAAACATTACCTTTCCATGAATTTTTTTCTAACACACTTGAATCCTATTGGGGTTTCTTAATGAGAGTTTGAGTATTTAAGTTCTTGTCCCACTCTTCTCTTGCTTCATTCACCTAATCTTCTTGTAGTATGGAAATGGTATACAATAGTGATCCTACAGGTTCATCATGTCCCTTGATAGATAATTAGCCGTAATATTATGCTTTCCATTGCTATCTATGATCTCAAAATCATATCTCAACATATTTGTGACCCATTTTTGTTCCTAAAATGAAACCCTTTCTTCCAAGAAATATTTAATACTATCATGATATTTTTTTAGCTTAGAGTGTCTTCCCATTAGATAGGATCTCCTATATTTCACTACATATATGATATACAACATACCTTTCTCATAAATCCATATATTAATGCACTCATTCATATTCAAAAAGATGAAAAAGAAATGGTTCCTATTTCAACATGATAATTACAAAGGCTACGAGAGATATTTCATTTAAGGTATTAGCCGAAATGACACTATGTGCCTAGTTTTGTATTTAGGAGTCTTTGATAAAGAAATGTTTAGGGATAAAAATCCTACATTACTCCAATGCACATATAATATGGAGAGATATTGAAAATAACATGAAGATATCAATGATGAAATATGTTGCATTTGTAGCCATTGATGATTGTAAAATATTTCCCATAGATAAATAATTTAGAATGGAAAATGAGGACAATTATCATTAAAAGAACAATTATATTATTGAATTTGAGTCACCAAGAAAGAATTGGGGTCACAAAAAATTCCAAGAAGAATGTGAGAAGATAAAATTATTGAATGATACAAAGGAGCATAATTTTGACCCAAATTTTGAAGGTGATAGCCATGATATATAATTTGAAGATGAAATGCATAATTATAAATATATTGTTGCAACCTTAAATAAATAATAAACATGTGATGTTGATCATGTATCCCATGTCAAAACACTATCTAATATAAAAAACCATGAAAAGTAATTATCATTTGATATCTATACAATGTTTATGCTTTCTCTATTTTTAATCCATGTGCATCATAGATCTTAGGATCTAGTTATCATTGATTTATTTGGTAAGGATTATAAATTGGGTTTAAGTGCTATACCGAATTATTTGAATCCTACTAGGCTCAATTAGATATGTGAATGAAATATGCTTCATGAAAAGGTGAGACGAATATGCAAAAACCATTGTGAATT